>VXBC01009638.1:809697-885945 GCA_013399945.1 Ploceus nigricollis
AAAAAAAAAAAATATTATAAATTGAAAAAATTATGGTCTTCTGAGGCACAGTATCCCTGTTGATACTGGTTACAGGGACACTGGGATGATGTGGGGTGAGGTGAATCCACAGATACCCAGTTGTCCTGTGAAGAGGCACCATCAGCCAGAGAGCAGCTAAAAGAAGTGGGCAGAGTTGGGGGATCTCCATCCTGGTCCTTCTCCTGACGCTGCTTCACTTCTGCCTCCTTGATCTTTGCTTTTCCAGAGCTTGTCCCACTGCTGCTCCATGTCTCAAGGGTCCCCTGTGCAAATGCATTTCAGAAAAACTGGTATTCAACTGGTAATTGGTACTAATTGAGAGGACAGTTGAAGGACTGCACTGGGGAAACCCCAGCAGAGTACTGCCAGCAGTTGCTTTGTCAAGCCAGCAATAAATAACTGCAGCAAAAAGCCAACTCACTTGTCTTTCTCCCTCAGCCATGACAGGCCTATGCAACATGCAATTATCCAAAGCAGCAGCACACACAAGCCTACTGTTATCCCTAGAATATGGTACATGTCCAGCAATTTAGGGTTCTGGGTCTTGGCCTCTTCTTCAACCTCTTGCACTGCAGGAGAAGAGAAAACAGCACACATTACTGTGCTCTGTGCTACAAATAATCTCACAAGTGGCCTCATTCCCAAAAGAGCAAAGTTCTGAAATTCCTGGGAACTTCGTATGGTGGGAGATGAGCAATCTCTCCTCCTACCCAGACAAGACCACAACCATCTCTGTGGCACCCTGCTGGCAGTAACCTTCACACACTAGAGACTACAGCTATCCTCAGAGAGCTGCTCCTGTTTCCTTCTCAACACTGCCTGCAGCCCTGACAAAGCCTGCTGGTCCCTGCAAACCAAAACTGCCTGCACCTCCTTTCCAGCAGCCAAGGGCCCTCTCTCCTCCAGTGACTGGCAGGGTGCTCTCCCTCTCCTGGCTCAAGAGCAGTTAGCTCCTCTGCACATCCCTCACACACTCCAGAAGCAGCACCAACAGCCACACTCATCCCACCACAGCTATCAGTCTGCTGGCTGAAAATCCATCACAAGCAAAAGTGCCTGCAGAATCTCTCCTGGGTTGTCATTCTTGCCTTGAAGCTGGGCTTTGCATGAGCTGAACACAAATTCAGCACACACCTGTCCCTGACATCTGGATATTCACATCTGCACAAAGCAACTCTGACCAGTAATTGTACAACTGTGGCAGCAGCTGCCCCTGGGACTCATCTAGGAGCTCAGCTGGTGGCAGACACTGTGCTGGACCATCTCTGTGGCTCTGCAGCCCATGCAAGGCGTGACATCAAGTGTCCCTGCAGTGAGGCTCTGACTGGCCCCTTCCTGCTGCACAGAAGCGCAGCTCCCCAGGTCCTAACAGTTAACAGAGTGAGTTATACTAACTATTTTCAGTTTCTTCCAAGCCTTTCAGGACCTTCTTTGTAACTTCAAGTGTCTGCTGGAAATCATTCCCTGTTTTAGTTTTATATGAGGACATGAACAGAAATGATGAAGTTACATTTCACACGAATAACATGGAAAAGGAAAGCTTGCTCTGTGAAGTCAGTAGAGACTCTCAGATACTCACCCGTGGGATACCAGCTGGGAGCCAGCACAGAATCCACCTGAGGAGCTGGAAAAGCCCTCTCTCTGGCCACATCTACGACCAAACACCCAAGAGATGTACCCATTACACATTCTGCTCTCCACTGTCACACAGAATGTTACGGAGGTCATGTAGTGACAATGCACACACCAGGAGGCTGGCTAACCATCACCAAGTGGTGGAGAACCCACTGCCAAGTTTCTGGTCCCACACTGTCACTCCCCACCTCTCTGCTTGTTAAGAACCCCTCATTCCCCCCAAAGTAGCTGCAGCCCCCACACCTCCTCGTGGTGTGTTTGCCCCATGCTGCACCGTGGAGCCTTTCTGGCTCACCCAGCCCTAGCCCTGGCCCTGTTGCTGCCAGCCTGGGGCTGGGTGCAGCCTGCCTACCTGCTCCCTGCCCTTGTATTGGAGCAGACTGGGTGTCCTGGGCTTGCAGGACCACCAGAAAGAGGAGGAGGCACTGGGTGAGGACCACAACCCCCCACGCTCGCAGCATGCTGTGGTTGCTGCTGCTGTTGTTGCTGCTGTTGTTGCAGCACTGCCCACAGCTGGCACAGAACAAGTCACAGGGGCCCTGTGACCTCACGGCCCCGTGAGGCCATGCCTTCCACCAGGGATCCCCAAGGTGCTCCCGTTGTCTGTGAATTCCTGAATCTGTCCACCATTGAATTTCCTGTTTCTGCATGAGCATGGAAGAAGCAGAAGTGGAGAAGGGTGGACCTATTTTGGGAGGCAGCACTGTGCATGGGAGTGCAAAGCCACTCAGGTCCTTCTTCTTAGAAATCTATATCAAAAGCTCTGTATAAAGACTGCATAAAAGAGCCAACTGCAAGTGCCTTTCAACTATTTTTGTCAGGCATCATTCTATCAAGAAACCAGCTTTTCCCCTCTCCTTTTGCTACAGTTTCATCACCATTAAAGACACCATTTCCTACCTCTGCTACTGTCCTTCAAAAATCAGCGTGCTGCCCCTAGGCTTATCCCTAGTGAGCCAGGCTTATCCCCTTCCCCCTTCAAATCTAGTTTACAGCTCTCTCAACAAGCCATGTTAACTCCTGAGCAGAGATCCCTTCCTCCTTTGAGAAAGGTGTACCCCACTGCAGCCACCAGGCCTGCAAGCTGACCTGTCATCAAAACCCTCAAAATTGTGCTGGTAGCACCAGGTTCTGAGCCAGGTATTCACCTGTGTGATTCTCCTGTTAAACACACTGAATAACAGCAAGTGTCAGATTCTGCACTTGCAACAGGGAAACCCTGGATGTAGGTACAGACTGAGGAATGAGAGGCTGGAGAGAGGAAAGAGACTGCTCTGCTCTGTGCTGGTGTGGCCTCACCCTCAAGTCCATGTGCAGTTTAGGGCACTACAACAGAAAATAAAAAAGCTATTAGAAAGCATCCAAAGGAGGGCTAGGAGATGGTGAAGGGTCTAGAGGAGACACAATATGGTGTGGTTGAGATGACTTACCCTACTCAGGCTGGAGGAGAGGAGTCTGAGGGGAGACCTCACTGTGATCTGCAGCTCCCTCATGGGGGGCAGTGGAGGAGCTGGCAGAGATCTCTTCTCTCTGGTGACCAGTGACAGGACCCGAGGGAATGGCATGAAGCTCTGTCAGGAGAGGTTTAGGTTGGATGTTAGGAAAAGTTTCTTCACCCAGAGCATGGTCAGGCACTGGAACAGGCTCCCCAGGAAGTGGTCATGACACTAAGCCTGACAGAGTTCAATAAGTGTTTGGACAATGCCCTCAGGCACATGGTGTGATCTGTAGGATTGGATTATTCTTGTGGGTCACTTCCAAGTCAGGAGATTCTATTATTACTCTTGGTAGGGGGTTAAAAAATATATCTGTGGTGATATTTAAGGTCATGGGTTCTCAAGTGGTGTCTGATGTGAGGAGAGTGGGTTTGTATCCATCAGCTGTGAGCCAGATGGATACCAATCCTGCAACAGGATATGACTGTAAGCAGGATGTCAAAGAGATTTTAATTATGCAACAACTTAAATCTAAGTAAGAAGGAAAAAAAGACGAGGGGGAAGCTCATTTTGGAGATGTCAAGAACACTTTGTGTGACAGATTGCTAGATTCTTTTGTTCAGAAGGCTAGACAAGGGTCGTAAGTGAGAAATAGAAGGAAACTAGCTTAGGAAGGAGCACAGCAGCTACTCATTTGTTTTTAATACTCACAATTTTTCTTGCAGATTAGCTTTGCATCATGCTGGAGTCCTCGAGGAAAGAGCTAGAGCGGTGTTGGGTATGGCACACCATGCTCAAATCACTTGTGATTATCTAACTCCTTCCATAACACAAGCACTCCAAACACAAACTGGAAAAAGAGAGTAAAAGCTTGGTGATTTTTGAGTTTGTCACTGTATTTTAAGAATTCTTCTGCCAATGCACTTCTCTTGACATAAGACTGTAACTACAAGCCACAAAACACTATGAATGGACAAGAAAGGCAAGCCCTGTTCACAGGAGCACAATAACTGCAAACTGGCACTTCGGGGCACTGGAAACAGAAATGGAAAATACCCCACTAAATGGTAAATAGAATGCCTGATCACTTAAGGAAGATCTCCTTACTGTGCATATTCTGGACATATTTAGGTACTGTACCTACACCTCTGAGCTTGTAGGGAGTCAGCCACATACCTCACACTGTCAGGGTCCACAGCACACAAAACACTACCCAGCCTACAGCTACTAATACTGATAAAATAAGGAGTTCCAAGAGTGCCAAAAGGAGTGAACTACAAGAAACAGATGGTCTCTAATGGAACATATTTGCAAAGACAACACTGGGACTCCTGCAAAGAGTACTGTCAGGGATTGTCAAGAAGCCACCTGATGCCCAATGTGATGCTATCATGCAAACAAATGGAAGTCACAGTAATCCCCACACCCAACCTTTGTCACTTCCTAAGGCTAACAATCTTACAACCATACAACTTCGACTTTCTCTGTAAGCTTTGCCTTTAAAAAAACACATACAACATGAATAGTCCTGTGATCCTCAAGTTCCAGCAACACTATGGGAATAATCTCTGTTATGTGAAATAGACACTTAGGAAATCCTTCAGAGCCCTGCTTCATTGAGGACTATTAATATAGCTGAGTAAAATCCTGCTTAGCAAGCTGTCTGGAATCCTGGATGCTTTGGATCAGTGTCCTCCAGAAGGATGGACACCAGAGAGACTTCTAAAGCTACAACTTCCAGCCCTGGGGAAGAAATTCTGCACTGAAAGTTGCTTCATGACGAACAGGACAAATCAAATAATTTCCAAAAGCTTCTTTAGCCCTCCTAAATTTCTGTAGACATAATGATGAAGAATAGAGACAGACATCTCTTCCCATATGTTTTTACAGGAAATTATGACACAGCCTTAGTAAATGGATATGATTAATCATTTATAGAAACATTCTCATTTCTGACAGCGCAGGAAAAGAAAAAGGCATAAGTAAAGTTAAGATTCTCACATCTTTTCCACACCATGAAAAAGACTATCAAAATCAAGACTCAGAGAGAAGCCTGTTCCTTCTGCAGAGGAAGATGAGAAATTGGTTCTGCTAGAACTGAAGAAAGTAAGAAAAGCTCAAAATAGTCAGTATTTGGGCTACAACCAGTTTTCAGAGGCATTACTGCAAGGGAGAAGACCTGCACACCCACATTACTGAGAGGAAGAAGACTAAGCAGACAGAGAAGAGAAAGGCCAGAAGAACTTCATACCACACATGGCTCTGGCTTTCAGATGAGAAAATCTCCCCCTTTACTGTCTGACCTGTATTGCTGCTATCTATATAGTCACTTTGCTTTGCACTGGAATTTTTTAACACTGTTTTTAACTACTGTTACTATAATACCTGTCACCATATTTATTTCTTCTGGACAAAATTTTATCTGGGTAACTCACCCAAAGAGACTTTGAGAAAAGAAAAAGAAATCTTAAGATGAAATGCTTATGTACCACTCATTTCTCTTAAAGTGTTGGCAGCTATTTGAGTTTGCATTTAGGATAAACACTCGATTGTCTACAGTTTCACAAAAGAGAAGAAAAATATTAAAGAAGTATAGTTTTCTGTTTTGAATTTAATTGCCCCATAAACAGGAAATATTGTTCTATTTGTTCTCTGTCCAACATGTGATTTTTTCAGACTTTTCTTTTAGTTGAAAATATAATCTCATGTGACATTTATACTACAGATTTTAAAGACAGGTACTTGCCAGGCTTTGAATCTCTTCAATGAGAATAGGAGGTAAATAAATCCAAAGTCTTTTAAACTACATTTACTAACTTTTCATTGTCACACTGGAAAACAACAATGAAGAAAGTATTCTTCAAAGAAGCTGCTATATCCTTACATTTAAAGCATCCCAAACCATTTCCTCAATGATACATTATAATGTGTATTGCTGGAGTTCAGTGGTGTCCACACTAAACAGAGATGTTTAATCACTTGTAGAAACATTCTCACTTCTGAAAGTGCAGGAGAAGAAAGGGTCATCAGCAAGGCTGGATTCTTCTCTTTTGAAAAACATTGTTGGAAATGCACATGATTCCATAAGCCTAAGCATACTCTGGGTAAGATATACTTATCATTAGCATGCACTCAAGCAGCTTCATAGACTGCCAGGAACACTCCAAAGCATTCTTCCATGGACTTGGTGTGCACAGGAGGCAGCAGAACAGAGAAATGGAGTGCTCCTGCCATTGTAGTTAGGACTGGTTTGGGCACAGCTACCATGTACCAACAAAGCACTTCTTTAATTGTTATTTTGGCACTGTGTACTAAATGGTCTTAAGCAAGGAGGATTTTATGAGTGTGAGCATCCCATCGCTCTTCTTTCAGCTCTACCCAGAGTTACTCAAGCTATCACAAGCAGGAGAGTTTACCCTTACATAGTCCTAACTCACTGGACAATTCATTATATCTGAAAAGTGAAGAGCACTTACTTTGCAATTAAATCTCTCACGGAGGAGGTGCTACTAGGACTCCAAAGCCTTTGGAAGTTAAAAGCCTTGACTTCTGCATCAGAACAGAAATCAGACTCATAGTATTTCAAGGACAGAAACATGAAGCAAATTGAGTGATCCTACAGAATTAAACACTGCTATGAAAAGTTGTTGAAAATAAAGCAAGTAGATGCTGTAATCACAGACCTGCAAGCATGAGATAGCAGTGAGTTAGTCTTGGTATCTTACTTTTACAATGCATATAAACCCCAAACCATTTCTTTCTAAACTGCAAAATCAGATTCCCCTATTGACAGGGATGCTAAAAAAACACCTTCTACACAACAGAAGCAAATTTTAAATACACCAAATTATAAATGCACCAGAATTTAATTTGGCATTGAAGTATGATTAAGCTTCCTGATTGAAATTAAACAAGAAAAAAGAATTGCAGTCTTTCATGTCTCACTGATAAAAACCAAGGAAACCTCAGAGCACCTTCTCACCACAAAAATATTTCCTCCTCATCTCCTCCCTTGCTTAATTACTGAAATCTTGAGGTACAAACTGTACAACAGACACAATCCAAAATAAAACGGCTCTACCATATATTATCAGAACAAGAAACCTCATCCATTTTTTCTAAAAGTATGAGCTATTTTTCACAGTTACTAATTATTAGGTAGGATAAGGAAGAGTTCAGGAAAAAAGGACAGAGCAGCTTAGCATTGAAACAGCAAATGAAAAAGTATATCTCATTAATTCCTTCTCCCAGTTTTACCAGCAAAAAACCCCATAGCAATTATTTTAAAGCATAACAACTGTCATGTTGTGCATCAATTCAGGTTCGAAGTTCCATTGCATTTACATGCATCAAAAACAAATCTGCAAGCAGTGTGGCACAAGGTACGTTTGCAAGTCTCAGCAGGCAATCACATGGCTGAAGGGAAATGCAAATGTAGTCCTGCTCACAATCTACTGATCTTTTGATGAGAAGAGAGGCCAGGATCAACCAAAAGAAGACATGTGAGAAAGTTTAAAAAACATTTTTTTCAAATCTCTTAGTCTTCCAAAAGTTTGGTATTGATTTCTTTGATGGAAAACTCAAAACTAGCAAGAACAACAGACACATTTCCTTGCTTCCTGATAACAAGAGGGTTGATGTAGTCATATTTATGGACATTATGTTGAGTGCTTATAGGTGTCTTTTTATAGAGAGGAACATCCAGATTATTCATTTAAACGCGTTTAAAATGTGTATTTCCTTTTTATGGGATCCTTTTAGAAGCTTGAAAACTATAGCAGCAGAAAAACACATAGACTTAGCATAATTTAGGGTTCTTTAGTAAACCATGCATCTGTTGTAAATCCTATAGAGCTCAAACACAATCTCAATAAATAGTCACTGAAGAGATTTAATTTATAGACCTCAAAGACCCTTGATTATCAGATTCTTCACAGACCTACTGGGAAGCCTGCTACATTTTATTTAAATAGCAGAGATGAAATAGCCATGAAAAGGAAATAAACTACTGGTTCTTTTGTCCTAAATAGTGTTGTTTTATATACAGTTTACATTTTAATTTATTTGGGACAGAACTGCAGGTTTTGCACTACAATGTAAAAATCCAAACAAAACAAGACCAAGCCAAGCAAAATCTCCACCTTCACAGAGACCTTGTAAAATTTGCAACTAAACCCACTTTTAAAGCAGAAAGGACAAAGTTCAGGCTGTGTCCCTTTGAGCACATTTAAGTATGTGGCCAGAGGTGCTGCTCTACAGAACTCTTGCATCACTGGAGATAATTCTGCACATGCCTTTGATAACTTCTGCTTACTCTACTTACCTGAGCAAATTCCAAGCACGGCTGCAAATGGCAGGGGGGCCCTGATGCGTTTGGTTTTTTGTTTCCGAAATAAGACCACAAGACATAAGGTGAAGTGCTTAGAAAAAGAGATCTTATCATTGATTGATTTGTAATTCACTGCACGTTCCCTGCTCAGCAGGAGCATTGCATTTTTCTCCTAGATGGTTTCTCCAACCGCAAGGAAATGCTAGGAGCAGCCAAGATCCTTTCAAACAATGTCATCTCCACCAGTCAAAAACACTTTTCCTTCCTTCCTTGCTGCTACAAAATGGAGAGAAATTGCATTTATCAAAACCCAAGTAGGGTGTATATTAATAAGGAAAAAATAAGCAGATTCTGGACCTTGAAACTTCTGAACTCCATCTGCACCCTCATTCACTTTCCAGCGTGCACTCCCAAGTGGAAAATGAGTGCACTGGAAAGATGTTCTTAAGGACTGCAATACACGGTTGTGAGAAAAGGAAGGAGCAGTAAAGTGAAGCAGAGAATTCTGATTTTATATTTACAGCTTTCTAAGTTTTTAATCACTATACTTACTGTATGTTTGCTGGTAAGTTTTCTGTGCAGTTCAAGCAGAAAAACTGAAAAGCTGAGAAAAAGAAATCCCACTGCATTCAACAGTGTATCAGACAGTGGCAACACCTTCATAATAGACACATTCCTGATGAAAGAAAAGGCTGTATTTTGTATTAATTTTGCTGCCTGAAGACCAACAAGTGAAACAAAACAGGGAAATACCCCTCCAGCTTGGTGTATCAGGAACATTTTGCTTAGAAGAATGGACTAAAGTATTCCCATTAACTGGCTCACTCAACAATGCATAATTTTGGAAAAGTGCTTAAAAATAAAATCACTGTAAAAAATCAAGGGAATAATTTTTGTTTTCATCCAAATTCAAATGCAAATGTAACTTAATGAAAGGCCTATGTTAAGAGATGATCACACGATTTTGGAACCCCCCTGAGCTGTTTCCGAACCCCCTTTCTGCTCACTCTCTAAAAAGGCAAACATGACCAGATTGCTAGTCCAAGTAACTCACAAACTGACCGTTAACAGATAAGAAACTTCCCTTCTTTCCAGCTTTGAAACTGCCTGTTAAAAAAATGTCATGATTTCTTAACATCTTAGGACAGAGAATCATGTTTTCTACTTATAAAGAATATTTTTAGGAAGAAATTAAATTCACAAACCAGTGAAGAGTTCATGAAAATGAAAGAGCCCACGAAAATAAACAAAAAAATATTTATTTTCCTATGACTGCAAAATATAACAGTGCTGTGGAGAAATTCAAAATTCATACTTGGGTAGGCAATAGAGCTGGTGAGTCCCAAATACACTAAACGTGAGAAATTGCAGGCTGGTGAAGAAGAACCTTGGGACTGAGGAATGCTGACTTTGCTTCACCTCTGCCTTGCTCTAGAGCCTTCACTGAAGTCAGCGTGCTTTGTGCAGCAGAGAGTGAGATGCACAGCAACATTTATACATTTTTATTGCCATTGCCTTCCCTATACTAGGGTCTGACATTTTTTGAAAACAATTATGATTATCTTTTAGCAAGACATACCTAGCTGAGATTGAAGTCATTTATATGATTTCTTGAGCAAGTGTAGCAAATAAAGTAAATAAAATCCTACCGTGAAATTCCATCTTTATTGAAGCTGTTATTCTCAAGACCACAGAGGTTATGAAAACATGCTCTGTATCCTCACAGTAACTTGAAAAAAGCAATTTAATTACTTCCATCCTACATAATGAAGTTTCATCTTTACCTTTGCATCAAATCCAGATGTATCCTTCATATTCATTTGCTATTTTGATGGACTTACTTCACCTGGAAGTCTCTTTTGTCTTCTTAAGAAGACTCAACTAAGAGCTCTTCCCATAAAAGGTTTTTTGATTGATGAGCAGATGCTTAGTTTCTAATGATATTTCCGAAGTTAGTCTACTTTAAATGAAACAGATTAGCTAAGTTTTAGCCACTGAAGAATCATCTTAAATAAAGGTCACAGAACATCTCACTACGCAATTAATAAAGATTCAGCTAGTAATTCCTTGATCAAATATTAGTATTTTTGATTGGTCCCAGAAGAAATATTCTTTTTTAATGCAAACCTGGCACATGAATCAGAGCCACAGCTGCTGCCTGATATAATCAGTGTACAATATTCTAATCCCATGAACTCTGACTCAGCAAGCATCTGCTTTCCAAATAAACTTTATCAAACAACATTTTTTCTTCAGAATTTTGTCAGCCAAGGTTTAAAAGGAAACAAATTTAAAACCCATTTTCAGATGCACTTTGAAGTCAAGTACTGTATTTTACCTTCTTTCCAGAAGATATTCTCTGGGAATTTAAATGGTTATGACACTGAGTTAGGCTGATTAATTAGTAAAGAGGACGCTGCTAAGTTTTTTTTACTGACATTTTATTCAGGCTACAGTTAGAGGATTTGTTGGATCCACAAAGCTTGATGTGCAAGTTTTAATTGTTAGTGTTTTACTATACCAATGGTCCCTTGCGTAGTAGGAATTAAGTAAATTTATTACATTCATGTTAAAGTCTGTACATTGGTTACCTGTCTGCTTCTAAGCACACACAGAAAGACATAGTGGAGGTCCAGAGCTACCATTCTCTCCTACTACCTTGCAATTAAAATCACAACTTTGTGATTGCAAATTTCCCATGCAATTTATAGACTGAGACCTTTCCTACCACTGACAGAAAAAAAATTTCAGTTGCAGATTCTTTCAGAAATGAATAATATTGATACCAAAACACATGGACCTTTCAGGAGAGGCAGAATGCCAGTTTATTCTCATCTTTTTGCCTTAATGCTTTTTTGAAGGGAAATCATTGGGATTGTAAACAAGCAGTAAGATCATTCTACACAGCTGAGGGTGAGCCAGAAAGAGGGAACATCACAGCAACATCATCTTGTAAAAGGAAAAGCACAAAATTGTAGAAATGGTGACATGGAACATTGTAACTCTGGGGTCCATCTAGCCTTATGGAACATTGTAACTGTGGGGCCCATCTAGCCTTCTTCTCAAACCAAGACTATGACCAGCATTGTATCATTAGGTCACCTAGAGTTTTATCAAGCCAAGTGTTGAAAAACCTTCAAGAATGGAGACGTTGGATGACCTGTCCCAGTGCCACATGATCCACCTACTCAAGTTCTTTTTCTAATGTGCAGCCTAAACCGCCTCATACACCATCTGCTGTTGCCATTTGTTATATTCTCCATCACTTAGAAGACCTTGCCATATCTGTAAATGCTTTTCAAGGCATTCCTTCAGAACTGGAAAAGCCCAGTTCCTTCAACATCACTCACACGGGATGCGAATTCTAGCTCATGCTTATTGCGGAGAAAATGCAGGTGAACTTAGGGTGGGAAGAAATGATGTTGTCTGACTTTAATTCAGAAGGCTGAATGATTTCTTTATTATAACTATATTATAATACATTAATATACTATTTAAAGAGGGATACTAAAACTACGTACTACATTTCTAACTACTATATCTAACTACTAACTCTAACTTCACTNGGCCATCAGGGCCAAAAACTCTTCAGCAGTATCTAATGAACTAATTACCTCAGGTAAATAATTCTCTAATACATTCTACATGAGAGAAATAAGGGACAGAAATAGAAATTGTTTTCTCTTTCTTCTCTTTCTTCTCTTCTGTCTCTCTCTATAATAAAATCTTGAGAGAGAGAAAGAAATATGTGCTTGCCACACATGCTCATTGCAAGTAGCCCTCCTGTCCAGTTTCTCAACATCCCTACAACACCAAAGTCTTATGTGCAGCCTCACAGAGCGACACAGAGACAAAAAAAAAGCTCCTCTCAATCTGTTGATCTCATTTCTTTGTATACACCAGTGAAGAAATGCTGAGGAGAGATGGTGTAAGGATGTAATTAATATAAAAGAAGCCTTAGCACAGCACAGACATTCACATTCCACTGATAGGTGCAGGTGCACAGGTAGAACGAAACACAGAATACAGGGATGCATGCTCCATTGCTTCTCCTCCCAAATTTGAGGCAGGCCTAGTTTTCAAACAGTATGGCTCCACCACGAGGAGGCTCCACCCCCTGTATGTGTTGGCTTTTATTGCTAAGGGTTTGCTATGCTATCTTTGCCAATTATTGGACTTAGTATGTATGCCTTAGATGGCTGCCTATTTCAGGGTGGATTAATCCCCCCCTAAAAACATCTCTTGTACTCAAGTGAAAGTGGAGGGAACCTAGAGTTCATCTCTCTTAGTCAAGTGAAAGTTGAGGGAATCTAGAGCTTGGATTTACTGTGCCTGTGTCAGAGCTCTACAGTGTAGGTGTCTACAAATGAATGAGTCATTTGGGATGGATACATACAGCCAAAAACTTTCACAATCTTTTTTTTTTTAAACCAATACAGGAATCATTTTCAAAACAATGTTACATTATACCCTTTAAGTTATTGACTGGTTTGAAGATAAACTACTACAAAATAAAAGAGCTTAAAGACAAATTAGTCCTGTAATTGGTTAACTATTGCTCTTTACCCAACACATACTAAGAGCATTCCATATGCATTCAATCATTATGGATTCATTAAAGATAATTGCAATACTGATATAGTCTAAAGCTATTTTCTAAAAAGAAACAAACATAAACAAACCTCCATTGTAAGACTCCATCTTCCAAGTGTTACACAGTTAAAATAAACCCTCTGTATTTAAAACTAAATGTTAGAATTAGCATAAGCAACTATAATTGAGGTTACAGCATAAGAAATATTATTTCCTATTATTTCTAATAATTGCTAATAAGTTCAGAGTACTACTGTCCTAGTTGAATACAAAGATATGATTAACTACTACAAAAATAAAATAGTTAATTTCAGTGGAGGGAAGCTATACAGAAGTCTGTTTTAGTGCCATGAGACTGAGAAATCTCACCATCCTAGGACTGACTTTTAGCTTATTAAGTATTACGTTCTCATTTTCCAAAAGTGACTTGTACAGCCCAAATCAGCTCCCAGTTATATGCCATACTAGTTTTACTGATTCTTGACTTTTCAGGGTTTAACCCCAGCCAGCAACTAATAAGTACCATGCAGCTGCTGACTCACCCATCTCATCCTCCATGGGGTGTGGATTGAGATAAGACCAGTTTAATAACTGAAATAAAATTATTATTATTGTTGATCACATCCATTGACACCTCATGACATTCATCTTGCCAATTTTTCCTAAAAACTGGATCTCCCCCTCGGTCTCTTGACCTTGATTTGCTTTAGGGCAAAACTGGCTTTCTGAGGGATTTGGACTATTTTCTTCCCCTTCTCAAAACTTCCTCTTCTGTTACCTCACATGATGATGCCATCACTGCATTGCAGGTTTTCCCCAGCTTCACCCTGTTCCAGTACAGTCTGCATCAGTCCATGGCAGATGGCAGGGCTTGTGCACCCCTGGGAATGTCGATTCCAGGTGTACTGGACACCTCCAAAAGTGAAAGCAAAGTGTGGCCTGCACTCTGCCACCAAAGGGATTGAGAAAAATCCATTAGTGATATCAGCTATACTTTACCACTTGGCTGCCTTTGCCTCAAGTTCCTATTGAAGGGAGTAGGACATACCCACTTTAAATTGCTGGAATTAAGTACCTGCCCTATAATCCCACACACTCTGCCACTCCTGACTAGCCAGTCTCAGGACAGATCTCTGGGTGGCATTCTTAAACAGTTGTTTAACCTTAAATAAGACCTGGAATACATTCAGAAGATAAAGCAAGAGGAACATGCTGGTTTGAACATCTCAAGGATATTCAAAATTCTGAAGAGATATTGTTATTATCCCAAAGGAGAAGGAGAAGAGAAATCTCTGCCATGATTTGGATCTCAGAGGAGAAAAGGCAAAAGGTAAAAGAAACTTATTTATAGTTTCTTGGAGTACAGATATGACTGCAATGCTGAGTACAAATACCAGATTAGTTTCAAGACCAGCAATTCTATCACATCATAAACCAATGTTTGTTACAAAGTACAACATGATAACCTTAAAAAACTTCCCACAGGTACTGAACAACACACCGGGGGACATGTACTGCAAGTAAGGGATTACATAATGCAACTTTACGAACAGTCACATCAACTTTGAGAGAAAAAAATAATTGTGACTAGTGACTATTAAGTATAATGAATGCTTGTAACAAATTTGTTCTAACACATTCAGGCAGATTTGTGGTTAGCTCAATCCACTGAGCCCCACGCTGGGGCATCAAAGGACTGTCCTGGCTTAACCCAGTTGGCAACTAAATATCACACAGACACTCATTCACAGCCTACACAACTCCCGTGGGATGGGGAGGAAAATCAGAAAAAAAGGTCAAACCTGTGGGTTGAGATAAGAATAGCTTAATAATTGAAATAAAGTAAAATACAATTATAATAAGAGAATGAAAAGAGAGATTTATAATAATAGGGAGAAATAAACCCCAAGCAGAACAAGCGATGCACAGCACAAGTTTCCCACCACCCACTGATAGATGCCCAGCCCATCTTAGAGCAGTGATCGTCCCCTCGCAACCAACTCTCCCCATTTATATACTGATTGTGGCATTCCATGGGATGGAATGGTTTTTTGGCCAGTTCAGGTCACCTCCTCCTGGCCATGCTCCCTCCCAGCTTCTTGTGCACCTCTGTGCTGGCAGAGCATGGGAAACTGAAAAGTCCTTGACTCAGGGTAAGTGCTACTTAGCCACAACTAAAACTTCACTGTGTTATCAATATTATTCTCATATTGAATCCAAAACACAGCACTGCAGCAACTACTAGGAAGAAACTGAACTCTAGTCCAGCCAAAGCTAGGAAAGTCTACATTATTACTTTTAATCTACTCCACATTCAAAAACCCTTGCATTTCTATAATTATTAATAACAAGTTATTAGCTGTAGTTTCAGGCCTCATTTAATGATACTCAACTAGAAGGTCACACTCCAAGTCCTGCCATCATCCTCACTGAGGATTTAAACTTCATGCAGGTCCCACAGGCAGAGATACAAGTACTATAGAAATCCATATGACCTCACGCTCTTGGAATGGTAACACAAAAGAGAGCATCATCACAGGGTTCCCAAAACACTGCCCCCACAGGGGAACAGAAGGAGCAGCTGGAGAGAGAGCCTTGAAAATCCCCCATCTTCCTTCAGCCAAAGGGGTATGAAATGGCAGTGTGGGAGACAATGTGACTGCCCTGGAGATGTGTGTTTCTGCATGTAGTCCTAGAATAATGGAGAAGATGAAGATATGGCAGGGTAGAGGAAGTGTCCAAGGAGTACATGGGCCGCAGAAGAGAGGGGAAGCAAGAGTTCTCTGGCCATCAAAAGAACAAGTGGAACAGGCAGAAAGGGAAGACAAATACCAACATTGGCTACTCATGAATAACATGAAAATTATAAAGACTAACCGTATGCTGACAGGGAATAAAAGTAAACAGGGAATCACAAGGCAGGGGTGGGTATCTGGGAAGTGAGACTGAAGAAAACAGACAAATCCAAGAAAGAAAGTAACACTGAAGTCTCAACATGTTATTTATTTCAGATTTATGTGTTTTGATATTCTTTTGTTGAAGGCAAGATTTCCTTTTTCCTTGCCTTTTCGAAGACCAACAGATCACTTTACTAAGCTATGTATTGCTAGCACTGTACAACAAGGCAGCAATTTGGGGTGTACAGGTATACCTGTACACTCCTCCTCAACAGCAAAGCAGAGAGACGGAGGGGAGTTGACCTTTCTTCTGAGGAACTGAGCATAGCAAGAAGGACCTACCCTTCAGAGACTGCAGTGTCTTCAATGAGAAAGTCACAGCGCAGGCTGGGAATGCTGCAGCTTCACACAGAGACTGCCCAGAGCCAGCAGCCAACATCCAGACTTCAGAAAGTCAGATGAAAGGAAAATTCCTCAGTATCAGAGGAATCAGTGCAGCATTTGGTGCTATTTAGAGCCATTAAACTGCCTAGAAGCAAACACCTTTTGAACAGACACACTGGTTTTAAATCAACAAAAATGCTGTATACTTTCTTTTTATTCCATCTTATCTATCTACTCTGAGTTTTCTGGATTTAAGAAGTTACTTATTCTAGCTTTGACTCAGATAAAATCATTCTTGAGTTCAAAAGCTTTTTGTCTCCTTCAGAGAGCTTATTAGAGGATAAAGATCTATGTACATCTACCTCAAAGGTCTGACTCAAAGATTTATTCACAGAGCAGATGAGGAAAGAAGGAACAAGCCTTCATCTGCAGAAAACCTTGTTTTGCCATGAACAGGTTCACATTTAGGATCTCCCAGAAATTAACTCTGCTATTCTGTGACCTTGCCAGAGCAAGCTACTGTATAAGCATGCAGAAGAACACATCAACATCCCAGAAGGACAAGAGAGCTGGAAATTAACCTCATTTCAGTCTAGAAATCCATGGGTGACTGTCTGAGCTTAAGACAGAGCACTGCAGAAAAGAGCGGAATTGTCCAGCGCAATTTAGTTTCATCTCATAGTTTGCCCTCCCAGGAGATGTTTGTAGCTTCCAGCAGCTGTGAGGGAAATAGGGCTCAAGCTAATTGACTGCCCTTGAAAAGAGCAGATACTGGCTGTGTGAGGCAAGAAATAGCAGGAGCTGGAACAGGAAGAGGTCTTCCCTGTGATTTGGGTATTCCAGGCAATTCACAGTGCAGTAGGTCTGACTAGGTTGATGGTTACTGACGAGATGTTGCTTCACAGAGCCTACTCAAGTACCTAATGCAGAGGGATCCAGTCTGGAGCATTTCACAGAAACCTCTGCAACTTTCTGTGCTTAGCAAAAGGAAAAAATGTCAAGTGTAGATGGTGTCTGAATGGTATGCTGTAATTGAGGAGAAACTGCAGGTATGGTTTTCTGTGGGACATACAGAGACAGCTTTTAAGGCAGAGGTAGAACCCTCATCACACAAAGGTTTACTGGAAACAGAGTGAAGTCCAGTACCCTTTCTTCAAATTAAATCACTTATGAGGAAAGGATGATTTGGAAGCTGATTTTGACTGAATTAAGCTGCCAACTCATGGCATATGTCATGTACCTTGATTCTCTTTCCTCTGGAATTCCCTGAAGACACTCCAAGACAAGTGAGAATGACTTTGAAATGAGGCCTCTACAGTCAGGGATAACTTGCACAAGAGTGTCGCCCTGATTTTTCAGAAATCTTTTAGCCTTCTGATGTTTTCGTTCCTATTGCAGACTTTCCCACACACTTTCTGTAAATAACTCAATTGTTTTGCATTCCTTCATAGAGGTGGAGAAAGTTGATGGATTGGTAGCTTGTCCAGTGGCATTGGAGAGGTGGCCTTTCCACCCTCCAATCCACTGTCACTTTTGTAAACCTATAAATATTGGAGTCAGTAAATAAAGGTCCTCTCTTTTTCACCTTTCAGCTGCAGCGTTCACGCGTGTGTGTTCTCGTGTCCTATAGTGACACAAGAGAAAACCAGAGCCCAAGCTTCTGAAGTGCAAGGGTCTGCAATTACTCAAACAAAAATTGAAGAGAGGTTGTTTTATTCTTTAGAGACAGATGATAACACAGGTCATGCTACACTTAGGTCATCACTTATAATAAAGTCTTGGTCCTCTACTCCACAGTAGATGTGTGCTTTCATCAAAGTTTTCCACTTTTTTTTCCCCACGCTGACAACAAAAATAAGCTTAAGCTGACAGAGAAAGTGATATCTTGCTTTTTTAAAAGCACAGGCTCCCGTGAGCAATCAAGCAGTTATTTCCAATCCCAGATCTCCATCCCCCAAGTTTCCCCAGCATCTTTTCTTCCAGAACTTTGTGCTCTAAATTGTATTTGCTACAATTATGAGGTTGTCGCTGGAGCAAATCAGGATGCCTTGGTCTTTAAAATGCATTTAGCCAAGTGATAATAGGCAAGCATTGGCTTGTAAATGTTTACTGCTGTTTTGTGCATTATTCCTCCCTTGTTAAACTGCTGCAAAAAGATTACACACAATTTAAAACTTGATGGATGTATACATACCAGAGCATGAAACATACAAAATTGTTACATTACTGCGAAAATGACTGAGACCATGTGAATACAGGATGCTCCATAAAATCCTGGAAAAGTCTTTGATTCAGTAGAGTGGAGCAATATCCAAACAAGGTCCCAACATCACGTTGTTCAACTGGACACAAGTTTCTGTACTCAATAAAAAGACTATAGGAAAGACTAATATTTTTACTTTGTTCAGAACACGAACTAAGCCCATTCCTCTCTTTTCTGCACTACATATAAAGCAGTTATCAAATCTAAAATACCACCTCCTAGTTTTTTCCTCAGCTATATTAATAAATCTGTCATGAAACTTTAACTTCATGAATTTAATAGTCTGGGGACACTGCAATGTAAAAAAGTCTGGAAATTTCGCAATAAAAATGTAATAAAATGTTATTTGTTTTAAAACAAGCCAGAATAAAGTTATTTATCTATACAATTCTGCTACATTTTGTTTGTTTTATTCCATTATTCAAAAATTTGAAGCACCACTATTACTTTTTTGCTAGACTGGATGGCTACAATCAAAATCAATTTTCTGCCTCAACTCACCCTTTTATTCCAGACAATTCTAATTAGTTCTCAGAAATGGAAATGAACAAAGTATACAAACTAAAAGATATTTTCTGTCATATCAAAGCAAAATCCCCATACATGCTTGGTCTCAATGAAACCACTATGCAGCAACCCCAAGCACATGGGTCCATTGCCATTCCAGACAAATTGAGGCACTACTGCTTAGATGGGGGTTCACAGACTGAATTAAAAAGTTGCTGCAGCATCCAAGAACAGCCTTGTTCTGAAAATCACGTGAAAATACCCTGCTGGCACGAGCTACGATAATACATACACTGAACCGTTTCTCATCAATGGTCTTTCCCCAGGCAGCAGCCTAGCACTCAATTCAGGCATATACAGATAGACAAACAAATGAATTTTCACACTGGGCAAGATCAGGAGGAACACAAACTGAGTCAGCTGTATGTGGAAGCTACGGAGAGGGATGGAAAGTCATACAGTGCTTCGCTATCCCAGCGCATACTTCACCCCTTATTTATGATCAGACATCAACAGAGCTAAACTTCATCACAGCTAATTTAGGTGTGAGAATTCAGGTCTCAATATTTTGAGTTTTTGTCACCCTGAGTGTACCTTTAAGATCGACACAGAAGAAAGTGGATCAACAAGCAAGACCTGCTGCCAGTGGATGCTTATCAATCCACTCAGAAAACAGTAAGGCCAGTGACAATTAATTACAAATTGCACTGGCTACTGATGTGAGAAACTCTGGTCTGAAAAGGACGATCTGATAGCTAGCATAGGAATATCAATCGTGCAGACCAGCAAATCAGACAGCAGAAAAGTCATAAATCTTGAACACCTCCCAGTCTTTGGGAAGAAACACTTTTTGGTGTTGAAAGGTAAGCTATACTTCATCAGCTTCATATTTTTCTAAGAAAAACAACAATAAACCAGTTTGACAGAGACAAAACTGTTGTACCCTTAGGGATTGATTAGTTCTTGTATGCATTCAGCTGTCTACACAAGAGTCCCTGATACAGATGTCCAAGTGCAGATAACACAAAATTCAGAGTACATCTGGTGGGCAACTACCTGGCAGAGTAAGGGACAAGTTCTGGCACGTGGGTCTTTAAATACACAATTTGCCCGTGCAGCATTCATTTGTGCAGCATCAGTTCAAACCACAGAACCAGCATCACCCAAGCACTCCTTAGAGCTTTCCCAGTGGCAGCTGTGTGACACATCTGCACTGACAGTGCTGGCAATGCATCTGTGTTGTGGCATCTATCAGAGAGGCAGTGCTTGTTTGGCTTGTTTGCTCCTCAAATTCTGCTTATTGCTCAACATTCCCAGGCAACACTACTCACCCCTTGCACCTTCTACAGTCAAGAGAGAACAACACCTCCACAAGGTGACTTACCTTAAGCAAAGAGGGAAAATAGCATATTCAGGCATTTGATTCAAAATCTTGATACACTAATGGCTAGTGTATCTACGCTATAAAGGAAAGCAATTTTAAAATTTTATTTTAAGTACAAAATCCTTACAAACAGCTGAATATTTTGAGGAAACATAAAAGCACAAGAAGCATTATTATTTGAACTCAAATACTCTACCAGCAGAGTATTTTTGAGCACTGCTATAAATTAAAAATAATTTTCAGAAGACCTATTAGCTCCTTTCTCTTGATGACATTAATTTTGAGGACATTAGAAGAGACAGTACAAGACCTGAGCCAATCTTAAAGAATCATAGCTCAATTAGTAGGAATTAGAAAAATTGTGCTGTTATCTTCAAGTCTGAAAGAAAAAGGCTTTGGGCTCAGTTAGGGAGGCATTAACACATCAAGTTAAAATTAAACATGAATAATAGCAATAGACAGTGGTGTTACAAAACAAATGCCTGGATCTTCTAAATGGAAGCAGAAATGGGGGAAAAAAGATCCCCCCAGAAGAAGTATTTGCTTTTAAAATGGTGTCATTTCAGTGTCTATGATAAATTAAAGGAACTCAAAACTTTTTAAAGTAAAATTCACAGGACTACTATTTACAAGGTTTTCAAACACTTTATGTATATCTGGACACTTTAAATGCTCTCTGCCACACTTGATGCATGAACAAAGCAACCGGTTGCATCTTTCCATGCATTCTGTATTGTTTTGCTCCTTAAGTTATCTTGAGATTTCTTTTAATGAAATTTGCTGTCCTGATATCCATGAGGGCAGAAAATGATGCATTAATGTGGAATTTTAGAGAAGAGCACAGAATAAACTATAGTATGTAACTGAGATGGTCACTAAAATGGAGGTAAAAGCAGACAGCCAGGTAGATCTGAGATTTTCAAGAACAACAAACAGAAAGCAGTTGTCTAATCTGCAGAGGCAATATCCAAAGGCCTATCCCACACCAGGAGGAGTGACTCAAAGCCAAATGGTGTAACACCTTGCTTCTAGATAAAAAGCTATTGGGATTACTTTAATAGAGAACACTTAAGTAATCATGTTTGATGGGTAAGACTGCATCATTTATCAAAAATCTATGCTAAAATTTAATTTTCCATGTGAGTCAAAGACAGCAGTGGCAGCAGTCCTTGTTGTTGCTGATCTGTGGCTGCTGATGCCTTCTGAAGTGGAAATGATGGATGCCACATGTTCTAGCTGTGATTAAATTTGCTTTGACAAAGCAGCATGGAAATCTGATTTTCAATAGACTCTTGCATTTCACCCAGTGCTGAGTAAACAGATACACAACATAATGCTATATGGTTGTCAAGCTGATGGCTAATTCATTCTGCCAGTCCAATCAATCTACCCATTAAAATATTACCTGTCAATATCAAGTAGGTTCAGCTTGGAAATTGCATGGAAACAGGAAGCTGTTTAGAAGTAAACAATGCTAAAGCCAAATGTGTCATAAAGCTATTTCTCCAGATCCTCCCAACAGCTTCAGTCAGCCCCAGTAAAAGGTCAGCAGAAGCCTCTTGCTTCAGCATGCTCAATGCTCCTCAAACTTCTTACCATGCCACAGGACAAAGGTACAATGTACCAAAATCCACTCTTGCTGTGTTGCTGCTTGAAGAGAAGGAAGCAGAAAATCACATTAAGGATACAGCTTATATACCTGCACCTAAACTGCCTTCAGTGGGAGAGATCCTTCATACCTTGAACCGATAGGGGATAGGAGCTGGCAAAACAGAGTGATGAGATTTTTCGCTGCACTGAGTGCAGGCACTCTCACATAACCTTTTAGTTTTACCCTTCATTTGGAAGAAATTAGGATATTACCCACTAATCTTTATGGGCAGCAGTTCTGTGGACATTCCTGCCCTCTCCGCAGTGCCTGAGCGCTCCTGCCAGCTGTCAAAACCACACATGCGTGATGCTCCCAATATAATCTCTGCTTTCAGCATTCAGCTCCTCACCACACAGCAAATCAACATGGCAAGTACTCTGAGTATATGCTGAGTATATCCTCTAAAAGTCCTCTCAAAAATATCAGTGTAATGCTTTTTTTTTGGGGGGGCCTTTTTTCTTTTTTTTAACAGAAGGATGTTTAGAATCATACTATGGTTATTAAATTGTAAAACAACCCCTAGCCCTTTGACATTGTCAAAGAGAGCAGTAATTAGTAAGCTTAATTGAATGAGGATGAAAAACAAAAACGTGCCAATAAGCACTAGCAACCATTTCCTATTCTTCTGCTATTTGGATATTTAGAACTTGAAAAAACAAGTTGATCTAATATAATCTCCTTTCTAAGAGAAAGAAGAAAGAAGATTTAATTCAAATTATACCAGCAGAAAGCTGAAAGCCCTTGGTTCATGGTCACATAATATGACAATTGCTTGACTTGGACAGAAAATCATAATTGAATAATATTTGTTATTTACAGAAAAATTAAAATATACTCGAAGTTCTTGTTTTTTAGGAAACTTGCTTTGTTTTCAGATAGTTCTGTTGAAAACCATCTTTATTCAAAGTATTAATTTACCACATCTAAAGCAGGCAACACAGCTACAAATAACTCTAAGAAACAAAGTGAGTAACTAAATGAAAAAGGATTTAGCCTACCTACATCAAGGTCAAATCTGAAAGCTTTCTTTCACTTTCCTCCAGGTGACTTCAACACACACTGAGGTCTTCTGCATGCTCTACCCTAAGAGACAGTCCCAACTACAGAGCCCACGCCTAGCAGCATGCTTTCACTTTCACAGCCAGTGTCCGCTCTGCACTCTCCTGGGGCTCCAAACAGAATTATGTCTCTTGAAATATATTTACAACCTCTTCTCCTGTCCTCATAATTTCATTACTTCTCCTTTATTCAGAAGGGACTCTTGTCACTCCTTTTTTTCCTTCCTCAGATATGTAGAAATTCCATGTTAGACAAGGTGTCATCTCTCAAGTAGCCAAAATCAACTCCTAGACCAGCTAACAGAATAAATTTTATTTATTATTCAGAAATAATGTCTTGGGGGGCAAACCTGAGAGCTCATGTTTTTCCAGAACTCTGTTTTTCCTTACTGGAATCACAAAGTCTTCTTGCTTTGAAGAAAGAACTAAAAATCCCTACCCACTCACCCTAGATCTGCCAGCAGATCCTTTCTGCTGCATTCTTGCTGACATTTCCTGCCAAAAGACTATGAAAACTGAGCCTGAGCTATGGTTACATTAAGCATTTGTGGTGGATGATATCTTGATGGCTAAATGATACACTATGCAAATAAGAAGAAACATCACACAAGGCTCCTGGAAAGTTTCCACCAGGAAGAACATAGAAGGGGCTGGTGTAGTCCAGCTCAATGTCCCAGGGAAGAGACACAACATGTTCAAAGGTCTACATCAGAAGTCCTGGAGGATTTGAATCTGTTGTGTAATTTTAATGGGACACGAGATAGAAACTATTCTCCACCCGGCATGTTACAAAGACTGTTACAAAGTTCCTAAGTAGAAAGAAATGGCATGAGACAACGTGGCAAAGGCGAGAAGCTCTAACTGGCACAAACCACGTCTAAAGGAACATGGTTTGAATACTGCATAGTTCTAATTCACAATTAAAGTATTACACTGGCTATATCTTAGTTTATTCTACTAAAAAGGTCTAAGACTTTGGCCCAATAAATAAGCACTGAAACCTGAGGCACCTTCATCAGCAGTTATGCAATTATATACTGTACAACGAAAACTTCTAATGAAAAGCTTCACGCTAAAGTGCTTCAAAAATGGTTCTTAAACTCTTGTGTGATTAATTTTAGCAGTTTCAAGAGCGCTTTCCTAATTAACTGCCCCATGTGCCTAAATTTCTCCAAAAATGTTCCATTTTTAATTGTTGAAAATAATTTCTGAAGAACCAAGCCCACTGCTAGAGTGTAGAAAAATATCAGACTTAAGCTCTGGGTAAATATACAGCAAATACGAAAGCATTAATTTGAGTGTCAAAAGAGACTGGACAGGAAAAAAAATGAGGCCCACTGAATAAGTGTTAATCATGTCTTAACTAGATTAGCATTACAACTAAGAGATAAATTAACCAGAAGACATGAAGTAGTACTGTCCCTCTCAACACCAACACAAACAGAACCAGCAAATTTATCTTTGACGATACAGAAACACCTCTCCAACTTAAAGAAAAAGCAAGGTAATATTTAATGAAAGCAGAATAAAACACTATCACCAACAGCAGATGGAAGGAGAGATGGACGCGAGGTACAGCAAGAATAAAATCGAGATGTGAAAAAACTATAGTCAAAACAAACACTTAAAATAAAAAAAACCTAAACATATCAACCCCAAACATTTTCCTTAAGGAAATTTTATAGGAATAAACTCACTAGAAGTAAACTGAAAGACTCAGGAGTGAATTAACAAGATGTTCACTAGTTTTATCATGGAACCAGCCACTGAATATCTATTTTGGTTTTTAATTATTTTTTAAGACACTTATTTGCATTCTAATACTTTCACAGCTATCGATACTTCAAAATGAAGGAATAAGCTTTAGCATGTAGACTACAACTCAAAACATTTGGAATGTTCATTTTTCAGTGCAAATTATGTGTAATTTGTCACCACTTCATATCCTACTACTACTAATCGATTAAGCAACATTTCAGAAAGCAGCCACACCAAAGTAGCTTGGGAGTTGAATTTCAGAAGGGAGAGGAAGTGGGAAATGGGCCATTCAGTGTTTTTATCTTGAAAAAATACAGTATCATTTTCAAGCAAGCATCTTTAGAGGTTTTTGCTCTTTTCAACAACAATCTACTGCCATGGGTAGCTGATGTTATTCTTGTGGAATTGTGCACCATTAAGGTGTTGAACAGTGCAACAAATTTCTTGTTATCTTGGTTCTAGATAGTATGATGTGTTTCTCTAGGACAACAACAGACTTGCTGCATTGTGTACTATACTTGTTTTGTTTCCATTTTTTGATTCTACAAGCAACCTTTCTGCTCATCTGGGCAGACTTCACAATTTACCATCACTATTGGTTTCCAATTTCAAAAATAATCTGAAAATTTAAATTGCTTTTATCATTATGGAGCGGTAAAACAATGTTTTGAAACCATCTATAAATTCAGAAAGCAGTTTTCTAGCCAAACAAAATCAGACATTTGAAAAAATGAACATAATTGAATCCAGAAAACATGAAGGTTCACTCTTCCACAAAGATTCATTTGATTCTAGATAATAGATTCCTTGGAGAAAAAAACCCAAACCACAAGTCAAAATAATTTATTGATTAGCAACAGACCTATGAAAGAGGACGAGCCAATGTTAATGCATTACCAGTGATAAGAACATCTAGGAAATATTTTATGCCATTCACTAAGATAACAAAATAAAATAACTTTTATATCAATTTTTTCTTTGACTGAGAGCATTTTGATGGCTGGCATTGATTAATACATTGGTTATAGCCCTAAGTTTTCATCTGACCACCCAAAATCAACAGAAATTTTATTGCTATTCAATCACTGCCAGGAAAAAACACAGGTAAATATAAATCACAATGTTATCAAAAGCCCACAGCAGACAAAAACTGGATATGAAAAAACAAAAATTTAAAAAAATTTTATCCAGGAACAGTTTATCAGTGATAAATAAGCAATATGCCACTGGGTGTTGCAACATAAATCAGGAAAGAACTGCCTGAGACAATGTTAGTCTGACTAATACCTTAGTTAAGAGAGCACATCAGAGTCCTCACTTCACCCTCAGTGCTCATAGCTAAATATTTAGTCCTTCTACTCTGCAAGCCCCTGTCAAGGTCAGGACAGCTCTCCTGGCCACCGCCAGTGCCAGAGGCAGAGGAATGAGGGAATTGTCACACACGTATCGTTACCAGCCGCTGTGTAATCTGTTCGCTGCACACATCATTATCTTTCACATTAAAAGCATGGTAAGGTTAAACAATATAGTGCACAAAGCTTCCCTACAACTGATACACCCAGGAACACATTCAGACATAAGATACAGATGGATAATGCTGGGCTGTTAGTGCTGGGCAAGCTCTGATAGCTCTATCATCAGGTATTTTTACATACATTGTTTCAAATTACAGTGAATTAATATTACAGTTTTTATCAGCAGATAAAATTAATTCTTTTATTGTCAAATATTAGCTCTCTCTTTCATCTTTAAATTCATGCATAAATTACTGAGGATACAAGCAAGACTTACAGCCATAGCAAGAGTATGTTAATTCCCTCAGACACAATTAATGATTCACAATTTTAAAAATGTACAAATCATTTGCACATTACTTTTTTTCCCAGATACTTGTTCACTCAGAACACTCAAACTTGAATTCCAGCTGACAAAACATCTGGATTTAGTTCTTTAGGTAAGTTTTATCTAAGTGTCTGATTTGGAATATAAGTGATCACTCTTAAGTTTGTCTCAATTTTTAAGTGACTTAATCAAATTAAGGCCATTGCAATTCTGAAGCAGAAAGGTTAAACAAGGATTTGATCTAATTTAACTAACTCAAACTTGGTCACTTAATGAATTCAAAGAGATGGAAACTAATTTAATTAATCTACTTTAAAAATCAATTTGGATTAGTTTTCCTGAACGACCCTATGTAGACAACCCCCCATTCTCCCAACACAGATAAAAGTATTACTCTGCTAGCCTGCACATATCAATACGAGATGATTAGTTCTCAAATAATAAATTGCAGAATCAGCTAACAAATATACCAGCTGACAGCAAAATTATTTACTTCTCCAGCCTGGAGAAGAGAAGGCTCTGGGAGACCTTCCAGCAGCTTTCTAGTACCCAGAAGAGGCCTACAGGAAAGCTGGAGAGCAACTTTTTATAAGTTGATGGGACAAACTGTAATGGATTCAAAATGTAAGAAGGCAGGTTTAGAACAGATATTAGGAGGAAGTTCTTTACTGTGAGGGTGGAAATTCTTTACTGTGAGGCACTGGAACAGGTTGCCCAGAAAAGCTGTGGATGTCCCATCCCTTGAAGAGTTCAAGGCCAGGTTGGATGAGACTCTGAGCAACCAGGTGTAATGAAAGATGTCTCTACCCATGGCAGGGGGTTTGGAACTAGATGGTTTTCAAGTAAAGATCCCTTCCAACCCATTCTAGGAGTTTGGCTATAGCCTGATAACTATTATTGAAAGAGCAATGGAGCAACACCAACCAGCCAACATCAGCCAAGCACACTCCCTGTTCACTTAATTCCAGGTCAGCATCAGTGACAGCTTTCAAGAGAGCCAAACAAAGAGCTCATACGGGGTCATGCCAAGTGTGACTGTGTCCTATCATCCTCAGGTGCTGGGTGGATATTCCCAGATCTGCATCACCTCCTACATGCCCTATACTCATCAGAAGTAAACAAGATAGCAGGTAATACTGGGGAGAGGGACATTGAGAAATGTACCTCCCCTGTTGTAGCTCAGCATCTGCCTTGTGGTGTACATTGAGTTTTCAGCGAAGGCCAGACTCACAGTTTGCATCCACACTTGCACAGCTTTGTCTGATGGAGTACAGAGAACTGAGATTTTTCTACATTTTTCACAACCTTATATTGACAGGAACAGTTCTCCATCACCTACTGAAACCCACCAAATTATTAGTCACGAGCAGGTAAGCCATTTCTGCAAAACATTAGACTTTTAGATCACTCTACAGCTGGTTCTTGCTTGTTTCCTTAAAATTTCTCCCAAAGGTTTTCAGATGCAAATATTGACAGCTGTTTTAACTGGAAGCAAGCATAAAGTAATTTGGTGCCCATACACAAGTTTGCCCAATATCATCACATTTGGAGCTCCCATTTTTCCTGCTCCGTTTGGGGATCCTGATTTTTAACACACACATTTGAGAAAACACAGATGAACACAAACATTGGTCAGATTTTCCTCATCCTGTTTAAATTCAGCAGAGATAAATATACAGCTAACAAGTAAATATTTACCAACTAATAAGCATTCAGCCATTAGCATGATTCTTGTTTACTTTTGCCTTATGGCCTTCATGCCTTGCAATGTCTTTATTCTGTGCCATGCTTTGCCTGCTGTGTACAAGGAGGGGAAGGCATTTTTCTACTCTACTATTAATTGAAACATGCATCATAGATTCAACATCAATAGCAGTGGCAGGAGCAATAAAGCCACAGAGAAGCATCAGCATTAAATGCTGCTGGTAGAGAGTAAAAAATACTTAAGGGAAAGGAATATAATCTCCTAACAATAAAATTCAGAAAAAAACCCCAATTTTTATCTGCATTCTTTTCTATACTAGCGCTCCTAATCAAATACATACCTCATTATTTATTTGACTCCCTGCATTTCAGTTTTTATTGTTTCCCTGAATATTTTGAGTGCATTAATCAAATAATAAAGTCAACAGGAAAATACATTTTCCTCATTAAGAAAATACATTATTTAGTGATTCAGATCACATTTGTCTTTCTAAAATTTACATTCAGATGCTTTTCTGAGAGCAATTTAGATTTAAAATAAAGGATGCCAAAATAAATGTACTTTGATGTATCCTCAAAAGATGCCAAGTTTAATCCAGGGCCCATACTGTTCTTCAACCACCTATAGCCTTAACAAGACAGTATTTTACAATATTTGCATGGCTAGACAGAAAGAAGAGGTATAAAATGTGATTTCAAAGTGTGACATGAACCCAAGAGGATTCTCTTCCATTTAAAACCTGTAGTATTTTAGGATCTCACATCATCTCTTGACAATCTAATGTTTCTATATTATTATGAGCATTTTGAAATAGGTGAAGACATACTTCTGAACAAATTATATTCAGGAGAATCATGTAAAGGAACTGAGGAAAGAAAATATCTGAGTAACGTTCAAAGAGTTAGCCCCCATACTACCCATTCAAGCTCCAGTGTTAACAATCAGCAGCTCTACAACTTTCTCATACATTAGAAAATCACCACCCTCTGTCTTCTTGAAACAACTGTGTAAGGTTTTGCACGTTAGATATCTGTCTGCAGGTACATCTGTACACACTCACATCTAAGAAGAGCTGTTTGACCTAAACACAAACGTAACTGTGAACCACAAACTTTTTTATTGCCACTATCAAAACAAAACATAAATGGAATAAGGATGCCCAAGTGGATGTTTCATTAAACTGGATTCTCTCACACCTCTTCAGAGTACTGTAATGGCAGTCATCAATTGAGGCATTCAAGGACAGAAATGATTTATAGCTGACTACACTAAACTAATTAAAAGCATCTTGCATAGTGCAAGATGAAAACACTGTCATCTGCTCAAAGCAGGGCATAGGTGCGAACTATGCTGCAGAGAGATTTACAAGCAAGTTTCTTACTTGTTAGAATTGAAGCAAGCCAAAGTCAGTGTTCCCAGTGTTCACATGGATGACAGATTTGTCATTCAGAATAATCAGATCAAAGGGAAAACAAGATGAAAACAAATCAAGAGCTCTCTTTTCAATAATACTATCTACACTCCCACGTAGTACTTTTCCTTAGTAAATATAAAAGCCCTTGATTATAATTACAAAAAGCTTACAATTAACCTGTTTCAGGCTATAATTTACCAGGTGTTTTTACAATTTTCTATGCTAAAAAGAACTGCTGACTTTTAATGAGACTAGTGCAAATAAATTTAAACTTTTACCACCACTTTACAGAAACACCATGGGGAAAGCATTAAAGATACTGATGGCAGTGTATTTTTCCTTTCACTATATACACTTTAGGTCTAATTTAAGGATTCTCTTTTCTCTGGCACAGCAAGTTGCCACTACCTCCCTTTTGAAAGTTGCAATCTTCTCCAGGTATTGCTGGATGCAATCAGCAGGAGTCATGGCCAAAGGCAACAGGCAGAGTTTATATACTGTGTGCCCTGGCCAAACTAGGAAGCACACAAACAATATGAACAGTCAACTTGTTTTCCTAGAAGCAGTGTACAACCAGGCTTGCAATTAAGATACAAAAAGGTGTGTTCAGTGCTGGAGTAGTAGCTTTTGCGCTGCCTAAATTCCTTGGGAATGCTTATGAGACAAAGCAGCATCTGTTCCTGACCAGTAGTACCCCGAAAAGTGCATGGAGGAGGCTTGGCAAGACCACTGTTATTGGGAGAGACTGTTGAGTAGGTGGGGTAACAAGACCCCGCAACCCTTGAAGCACCAGATTTTCTAAACTGATCAAAATTTGTGCCATCTGTTATCATTATTTCTTCCATAGAACTTGTCTGGGGTTTTCAGCTCAACTTAAAAATGGACAAACAACTTTAAAAAAAATCTGAACAAAGAATCTAAATTTCTGCAGTAAACGCTCTAGTTTGTTGTTTATTTTTCTCCCTAGCTTTTGTGTAATGCAGCACACAATTTCTGTTCATTTACAATTATATGGAAATATACCAAGCACTTGATCATACTTGGCAAATTAACAAAATCTAATTATGTATTTGGTTTTTTCATGCTATAACACAGGCTAACATGGAATAAATGATTGGTACTTCTCTTCTTGTCTATCTCAAAAGCAAAAGCTATAGCAAGTAATATATAAAATTTAAAAGGGGACAAGTGGAAAAACACAGAAGAATTTAAGGTGCCTCATAAGGTACAGAAAAGTAAGATAGGGAGGAGAGAAGTACACAAAGTACATAGGGTACACAATCAACCATTTCAGACATATTACATTGACTCTTTTTGTTTTATTATCCAGAAGAACAAGGCAATAAAGAAAGAAACTGAAGGACAAAAGTAGTATATACAGAATTAATAAAGATATAATTTTAACATATTTTTTGTTTAATAAATTATGAAGGGTAGGGTTTTTAAATTTCTAAATCATGTATAATTAACCGTGGAGGTTGTTGCATGTATATACATGCAGAAAAGATACTGACATATGTACATCTGTTATCCAAGAAATGAGATTACATACTCACAGGAATACTCAATTACAACAGATAAGATAAAAAGACCACAAACCCCTGCAGTGCTTTACAAAATAATCCATGACAGATGCTCACTGTGCAACACCAGCAGGTGTGGGATATTGGAAAGAAGATGTTACTCGTTTATTCTAATACACCTGTTCCTGATTTTCTGGAAAAATCTGACCTCTTCAGCAAACACTTCAAAGCTGAAAAAGATTTTGAATGAAGAAAGGAAAGGAAAGGGTAATACTGTGTTGAAGCACTCAAATGTAACGCTTTTTTAGGCAACAGGAAGAAGAACTACGAAGAAAAAAATTATTTCATATCACAATGATCAACTTCAGAGTTATAGAGAAAAGGGGCTCATATGAATGCTAGGGATGTTCGGGGATAACACGAGAAAGGCTTTTAAGCCAGCTATTTACAACTGAAAATATGTTAATTAATAGAAAGCCTGAAGGGATAACAAAGGATTGATGGCACTCCAGTAAAGGATGAAAGGTAGCACTTCCCTCTCAAGGAAAACTTCTTAGAGGTGTCATCAGCAGAGGACAACTGTCCAAAATTCACCATCCCCCTGCCTGTTCCCATTTTCTCCAATGCCACTATAAATCAGGCCAGCATTGCTCCCCCAGGAATCCTGCCAGCTTCCAGCCCAACTAGATGGCAGAGAACAGATGAAAAAGACCCAGAAGGCAATGGGAGGCTGTTGTGCCAAGGAGGGACCAAGTCAGAGTCTAAAAGTCCCCCTTCAGTCATGGATCCCTGCCACATGAGGCAGTTAATTTAAAGAAGACACATGCCATGAGTTGAGGGGAAAATGTATGATGGTAGTGACACAGGATTTTGGTTTCATTATGTCCCCTCCAGAAGTTCACTGAGAAGGAAATGCAGCTGGTGCTCCCACCCCAAATCCCAACAGGTCAGTGAAGATGTGCGTCCTTCCCCCACAGCGCTGGCCGACTGCTCTTCGGTCAGGAAAACACCACCCAGCACTCATCGGGATCCCGGGGACAGAAACGACAGGAACACCATGGTTGCCTGAAATTGCCACCTTTAAGAGCAGATTTTTTTTCCAGCACAGAAAGGTGGCCCTGGGAGGAGACCTTCCAGTTGTCTGCATGTGTGTGTGAGTTAAAAGGTACTATGGAAAACACTTCAGCTGTCACTCAGCCCTCCATCCTCTTCTCTGCACATTCATGCAGTGGTTGCATATCCATCAGGAGTGGCCAATATGTCATTTAACAGGTGAGAGGTGCAGCTTCTCAGCCAAGCCAGCATGGGCAAATCTAATGTTTTATTTGGGAACCCAACATATATTACCCTCCAGTGCTGAATTACAGCTTCAGTCTCTAAAATCTACAGCATGGGGGGCAAACTGCCCTTATTTCACTACTGTCCTGCAATACCCTCTGCACAAGCCCCTGCCAACATTTTCAGCAGTAGGGAAATTGTCTGCTTGCAGCTTTCTCACACATATGTCACAGCTCTCCAGCTCTGAAACAAAGGTGACTACACTACAAGTCCCTCACATCTACATTTGTTGCTCCTTTTTTTTAAATGCACAACTAAAAATTGCCTTCTCCTTCTTTTTGAACTCATTTTTTGGTGTGAGGCAACCAACCTCAGATTGCACTGCCCTTTGAATCAGCCCTTCTCATTGACCATTGAAGATGCAGCAGGCATGAAAGGTCACATCACTGGAACTCCTAATCTTTAATCAGACATCCATTTTCCCCTTTGCTTTAATCACTTTACATCTCATTTTAGATTTCAGTAGACTTTTTACCCCCTCCTTAATTTTTCTTTTCCTTCCTTCTCTTCTCTTATGTGACAGAAAGCTCATCTGTACACACACAGCTATTACTATTTATTTCTGTACCTATGTTATTTAGGCCTGTACAGGGTTCTCAGAGAATAAAATGCATGAAAAATAAAATTAAATTAAATTACTTAAATAAAATAATTTTAAAAGTACATCATATATTCTGCAGCCTCTTATGCTACATTTTTGAGAACAAGCAAAGGAAGCTGAGACTAATTTCTGGTAATGAACAGAAAAGAAGCAGGAGATGAGAAGGATCCAGTCNATCATATATTCTGCAGCCTCTTATGCTACATTTTTGAGAACAAGCAAAGGAAGCTGAGACTAATTTCTGGTAGAAATTAGTCAGAAAAGAAGCAGGAGATGAGAAGGATCCAGTCAGTAATCCTTGATGGGCTGGTATACTGTAAAGATCTGAAGTGTCTTTTACAACTGAGTGAACCTGACCACACTGCTCTTTTGAACTCTATCCTCCCACAAACAGCAAAAGAAATGGAAGAGCAGTCTCACTGGGACCAAACAGCCTTTTAGCTCAGGATCTTCAGCAACAGGACAAAGTGATCACAAAGAGACACATTCCAGGGATATGGTCCCAGCTGGATGTAGGTTCAGCACTGTCCTGAATCACAGGCATGTCACCTGTGTGTTCTGACAGAGATTTTTCTGTCTTTGGTGACACATTTTTATTTCATTTTACTCAATTTCACTTTGTTTTCTGAACCCATGTAAATGTCTGGAACATGCAATATCCTTGACCACACTACCCAGGAAGCATCTCCCTTTGTTCTGAACCTGACATGCATTAGCTTTGCTTGTTGCCTCTGACATCTGCTGAGAAACATCCTGAAACTGTTCACCTTTTCCATTATTATATTATTATATTCACTGGTCTCTCTCATTCCAAGGATGGTAAGTCCAGCTTTATTTAATCACTTACTTGTGCAGAATTGCTTTCACATCTTTTTTTTCTTTATTATTCTGCACTGTACTTTCTGCAATTCTATTTATTCATTGTCAAGATGGAGGGGGGACAGAACCATACAAGTTACAGGTTTCTGCAGCTCTGTCTGCTTAGTTTTTTATTCTCCACATAATCACCCCCAATATTCTATTTCTTGGCCTACTATTGAGCACAGAGGCACTGTTTTTATGGAGTTACCTCTTATAATTTGAAGATTTTTTTTCTTGAATGGAAATAGAATGTTCAAGAACTCACTGCCACTCACATAAAGTTAGGATAATTCTTGCTTTTCAATGCACTCTTCAATATTTCATCTGCCATCCATCACCCTGTCACTCAATACTTTTAACCATATATTTCAAATTAGCATTAAATTGAGTAAACATCCTTCTTACTTGTTAGTGTCACTTAGTGAGCTTGCATAACTTTGGTTATATTAAGCAGAAAATAAGCTTTCAAATCAAACAACAAATACCTGTTAGCTCAAGTAGCATTATTCCACCCTCCAGTAAGAGTTTACTCAGATGATTTATTACTCACACACTGCTGTTACACAGTGCTCTTAATACCTTAGTGTATTCCATTCTGCCTGGGTGCAATCCAGGTAGATTTTCTTTTCTCCCCTCCAGGTAAATTTCAGACAGGCTCAAAACAACATTAACAACGTACTGTTTTTACACTATCCCACAAAGCTAAGAAGCATTCAGAGGAATGATTTCAAGTATTTGTAGATGCTTTCTTTTCCTTTTAATTGATTTGACTCTCTGCCAGCAATACACGTCAGCAGCTGATACACCAGAAGATACAGCAAAGCAGCAGCACGTATAGGTAGCAAAATAATACATTAGTGAAGAGAAAGGTGAGGTGAGTTAATGCATAGTTTTCCCTTCTTTGATCCTCTAAAAAGAAATATTTACCCTCCTAAAGAAATAAAAAGGGATCGAAAAGTCTGTGACTGAGGAGAATTTTTACTAATTCATTCATGAATTCAAAACTTTTTTTTAGATTTTCTCCCTGCTTTTTCCTGCTCCAAAGGCTGGGTGGATAAGGGCTTTTTTTATCGGTTTATTTTCTTTTCCACACCTAGCAGCTTCTGGGAATATTGTAGGCTTTAAAGTAAAAGGACCATGCCTAAGATGTTGGCAGCACAAGGCCAAGCTATGGAGCTATGGGTCCCTAGAATGCAAACTGCCAGGGCACCTGGCAGTGCACACCTTTTTTGGGCAATTCTTAAACCACCCAAAGAAGCAACTGCAAAGTAGAAGCAGAGAACCACAGAATGGTAAGAAAAATCAGTCAAAAATCAGTCTTGAGCAGGTTAGGAAAGACAATAAATTTCAACTCAGTGAAAAATTAATTTGGGAAGCAGAGCACTGATTTATGTGCTAGATTGATTTATCCATCCAAATACCAAGTCAAAGTCCCAGCAAAACAAATCCCCACTTGCTGTTTCTGGATGCACAAACTGGGCACCACGTGATTGCAGCAGAGCATTCAAGATCCCAAGTCCGGAATCCAATTCCAACAGGCAGACAGACCTAAAAGATGCTTCATGAATGTGCAAAGTCACAGGCTGAGTTTGTCCAGGCAGCTGACACAGAAACTGAACACAGGCACACCGTTCTCTGCCGCTCCCTGCTCACCACTGCGGCACAAGGACACGCGACAGGCAGAGGTGTCTAGAAAGGAGCACTCAACAGGCAGCACCTGGCAGGTACCCAGCCAGCTCTTTAGCCTGATGTGCACATCTTCTAAAAATATCAGTGGGCTTTTTTTTTTTTTTTTTAAATTATATGTTCATGCATCACAACATATTTTAGTTGTCAGACAAAAGCCAAACTGTCCAGCTGCTAGCAGGCTGTGTCAACATGGAAATGTGTTATACAAATTATTGAAGTGTTAAGTCATGCAGTATGTATGCTGTCCAAAATATTAAAGGGTCAGAAAACTGTAGGGCACAAATATATGCATCTTTAATTTCAGGTTAAGATGCAGGCTTCTGAACTTAGGGAACAAGTTTACATATTTCTTACCAGTCTTCTACATCTCTAAATTCCTGAATCCATGTGCCAGGTGCCACCCCATGGCTACTATGAATCATGTAACAGGTCTAGTTTGCTGCACATGGGCCAGCTTCCATGGTAAGGAAAACAAAGGGAGTCTTCAGAGAGGAGCTGTGAGCAGGTACACCCTGTGAGTGCCTCTGGCTGTAACTAGGACATCTGTGTATATAACAAATGCAATTTATGTCATAGTATATATAATAGGATATATAACACTATGACTGTACTCACAACAGAGGCAGTGGTAGTAAGTAGATCTTGCTGAACTAAGATACCTGAAACTCAGGTGAAAACTAAATGTCTGATGCTAGTGGTATCTATTTGTCACTAACACAATTTTTATTCATAAGCAGAGATTACAATGTTTATCCTATTTCTTTGTCCATTTGCGTTCCTGTACACTCCTAGGAAAAGACAAGTCAGCATTGCCTTCTAACCAGTTTCCCTTTCTTCACACAGCATAGTAGACAAGCAGAAGACAAATAGATTGCTGAGCAGTGGCAATTTTTGTATGGGCTGTCCAAATGTTACCTACTGCAATAGCTAGAACATAACATAACATAACATAACATAACATAACATAACATAACATCACAAAAAATTTTAAGGTTTCTTTTCCTGATCTTAAAATGCCAGTCATGGAAAACAGAGCAATCATGGACATTCAGTTACTACACCCACACAGGCAATGTTAGGTATACACAAGAATAAAAGAGATTAGACTCCTAGAGGTGTGGATCAGATTCTGCTGTGGACTACTTTTAAGTAATTTCCCACATTCTTTTTATGCTCGGAGTTCCTGGTTGTCATAAAACCTAGATTAGGGCAGCCTAACAGAGGCATGCTCTTACTTCAGAAACAAAGTGATTTGTGGTGTTTCACTTCAAAGGAAGACTAGTTACAAAAACTGCAATATGGCATTCAACCTCTGAAATCCAGCTACCACATCTGCTACAGCCTTGCTTAACTTCTTGCTTGTGATAGGCAAGAAACTACGGTTTATACAGAAAAAAAAAGGAAAAAGAAAAAAGGCATTTCACCTAAAGGTGAGAGAGATAAAATTGGAACTAAATACCACAAAGATCTAAGAAAAATAGTTTTCCATAGTATAAGGTTGAACTGGTATAAGTGACCTTGTATTGTTAAAGTGCATCTTGATTTTAATATATTTCTTCCTTAACAGGCTGTGTAAATCAAAAGCAATGAATAATTTTTCCCCACAGCTATTATAAGATAAAACTTTCAAAATAAAATTTTAAAAAACGTAGGAAAATGAACTATCTGCAAGTGAATAGGAAAAATAATTAATGGGACAGTGACGGTGAAATATCAGTAAGCCAAAATTGTCTACCCAAACAAATTCATTACTTCTAATTGTTTCATTCAACCTTCCTCAAAAAAAAAACCAAAAGCAAACAAAAACCTAATGCATAAGGTTAAAAGGCAGGCAATATTTTGGACGTTGGTTACTAGAGAGGAGATCTGGAGACTGGAGTTTAAATCAGGCTGAGTGTTGACTAGCAGGGCACGAAGACAACCTGAAGAGCTTCCTGCTGCTCTGCACTTTTTTTCAAGACTGAAATTCCTTCTCTGCCTTTCCTCTGGGTAATAAATATGTAAATACAACCTGGTGGCAGAAGTATAGAGTGTGGGAATTAAATAAGACTTGCGGTGAGAGCTGAAGGAGCTGGTTACAGAGCAGCCAGGCTATGCTAAATAACCTTTGCTCTCCCTGGGTATGGTCTACTGCAGAACACTTTCTGATAGAAACCTACTAAAACAGTATGTGCAGCCACAGCTTCACTCCTAATGTCCCAGCATAGATCAAAAAGAAGGATTCAACTAAGTCAATGATGGAGAAAAACTAATTTCATGGTAAAATAATTCTAAAATATATTTAAGGTACATTGGCAAGGCTACTTTAAAGGGAATCTGCATTACAAAACATGTAAGGGAATTGAAGACTATATTCTCATGTTCTTCTGCTGCTAAAAAAACAGTTATTCTTTATCACTTTCTGACTACAGCATTTTATGTAAACAATTTTCTGAGAAGAATACTTCTTCCTTTGTTCGCCGTTTTGGTTTGGGTTTTATTTTTTAGACAGAAGAGAAGGCACTGCTGCTTTTCCATCACCCAGAATTTCTATTTTCCTCTTAGAGGACACAGGAAAATAGGATGAAGAGAAAAATTGAAAATAACATTTACTTATAAAAAAGCAACTGCCTAAATGTGAATCCGTAACACCTGCCTACGAGAAGTTACTTAGAACAAATATAAAATTGTGTTTTCACTTTTATATATGACAATATCAGGGGTCACTGCAGAAAACTTGTCAAAGCAGCTGCAGCTAAATTTTGCACATTTAGAGAGCGAGAAATGGAGGGTAGCTCTGCACTCCCTGCTGCAGCAAAAACGTTTCCTGGAAACACAGCTTAATTTGTTAGCAAAAATGGAACAGCCGGGTTTTCAAACCTGTGCTTTTCGAAGCACAGAATATTCAATGTCTGAACAATACCTGTGATCCTGAAATGAGGAACTTAACTTTTGACTAGAACACAGAGAACCTGGAAAATAAATATCACTCCAGATCCTAGATTGCTAGTGTATTCATTACCAGGTGAAAAAACCCCAATGATCTATCAAATTGTCAGTACATGAGTATCTTAAAAAGAAGCGCAGAATATTTTGTTTTCAAAAACCAGAATTATAAGGGGGGGAAAAAAGTGCTAAGACCGACAGACAAGAAATGCACATACATTTAACAGAGAGTTTAATTAAGGCATAACAGTGCCATTCAAAGTCCAAATTTCTGATCATGCTCTTTTATGTTTGCAATGCCAAATTTCATTACAAAAATTACTTATCAAAACCACATTTGAAATATAGTAGTTTTCTCTCATTTATATATCTTGTAACTGGAGAAGCAAGTCCTTTAGCTAGAGAAAGCTAAATTATTTAAACTACATCACTTTTCTGTAATTGTCACATTTTGTTATTATTAAATACGATGCTACTAGATTTATCATAACTCAGATGCAACATTGAAATTTCATATCAGAGACAAAAGGGAGTATTAATTTAATTTTCATCATTAAAACGAAAAAAGAAAAGCTGAAATGGATCACACATGGAAATAAATGGACTCATTTTCATTTCATGTATATTGTAAAATTAGATGGTTAAAAAAATGGTGAAATATTACACCACTCAATTATTATTTATTTAACATCTGTTACTGGCATGTAAGATGCATTTCATTGTATGAATTTCAAGATTATTTACCAACCCCCTGGTCAGTTGCCCTACCAAGGCTCTGTTTGCTTAGAAAAAAAAGCTATGGAAGAAGACCATAACTGAAGGAGCATTTTTCTTCCCTTTCTTTTCAAAACCAATTTTACTCTACTATTCTCTTTTATAGACACAGGTCTACAACAACAACTTAGCTGGCTGCTTTCTATATATATAATTTCTCGTTCCATCAGGTGCTGGAAATATGAAGGAAATCCCATAAAACCCAGATTGTAGAGCATCTTGACACGTGGGATGTGATCTGCACTGCAGCCAAGTCAACTGTAATTTGATTCCTGACACTGATCCATGTCACCTGTCCAAGAAGTGCCACTGGTCACTACAGCAATACTGCTGAGATCAAGCACTACTTAGGCTCCACAGCAGTAAAACGCAATCATCTCTGCCTGCAGTATTCCCCACCTAGCCACAGACCTTTTTCTGCCATGTTTTTCAGAAGAGAATTTTAAGAATATGGTTATTTTCATGCTTATAGTTAAGATTATTATTAGCTCCTTCATTTTCTCACCTTGAAGGAATTTCCCAGGTGTTAACAGAGCCTTGCTCAAGCACTGTCTTAAGCCACAGACTGTGCTGCTGTCTTATCTGCTTCTGCCTATGTTCTGTATTCATTTCACCAGCTCCCCCTCTAGTCCCTGTTTGTTTTGCTAACGGACTTGCTGCCATGGCATACATAAAAGTAATACTAATATGATCAGGGAAATTCAAGTCTCCAAAATGCAATCTCAAAATGTTTTGCTTTCCGTAATGGGTTGTTACTATAGCAAGTCAGAAAGTTTGCAGCTGAAAAAATGCCCAGAGCCAACAAAGAAACCCAAAAGACAAAACTGGACACCAAACATATTTGTGTGGGAATCTGAGGTGTTTGCTACAAAAGAAACAAAATATGCTGCATTATTGTTTATTCTGCATTTTAATTAGTCACTTCAGATAATGAGAACACACTGATAACCTTTTACAATTAGACTAACAGACTCCCTGTGCAAAGCACTTGAGTTCTATCCATTGTGGAGCATTACTTTTGGACCACATGACTGAGTTGAAATGTGGCTCTAAGCAAGGCAATTAATCTCAATTTATCCCAATTTCTCTCTAAGAAGTTATACTGTTACTCTTTTATCTCACAGACACATTTAGCATTGGTAAATATTCTGAAGGTGAAATTTTACATCAATGGTCTTCCAAACACTAACCAACTGTTAGCCCAGGATGGCTGTTTTCAGTTCTCCCTGTCACACAGGAGGGATGACGCAAGGCTCTTGCCAAAAACAGATGTGTTTCAAACAAAATGTTTACATAGAGAAAATAACTATGTGCAGCTAAAGGAAGAAGGGAAAAACTTGCCAAAATTAAGAATATAAAAAATATTACACTCTTCTAGAAAAACAATTGGGAGAATTCAAGAGACTTGTGTAGCCTTGTACATATTTTACCAAAACTCGTTTTCTATTGTACCTCAGAGGCACATGATGATGATGATATTTCCATGGCTGAATTAACACGGCCAACATTCTGCAAAGTAAATAGGCTCCTATTGATTAAATTAAGCATGGGGTGAACTTAAGCTGTTCTATCTGACTGTCACTGAATGTTTTGCTGGCTGGGAATGTCCCAAAAGAGGAACAGAAGTGCTTGGAATCGATACTGTCCAAACCAATTTTTTTTCACTGCTATCAAGGACAACCCTGTAATTAAGAAGCAATTCCCTTAAACTGTCCAGCACAGTACACAAGGATGACTTCCTAAGACAGCTTCTCAGAGATACAGCTTGCACCTTGCCTCATGGGTTTGAATAATGTTATCACCCAAGCAGACTCCCAAGTCTATGTAAAATGCTTCACTGCAAATAAATTTTTGGTCGAAAGGAAAATGCCTTTCATATTTACATGACGTCATCCTGAAGAACTCAGGGCATGAGCAGGTATGATCTTGAAGAAGTCAGGACATATTAGATAAATTACATAAAGCCAAGTCAGTCCAAGGTGTTAGGTTTGTAATAACCTTGATATCTAGGAAGTCCTAGCTACATTGCAGAACTATAGGTAATTTACTTTAATCCACAGAGATAACACTGGTTATAGATTTGCCTAATAACCACTGCAATATTTTGGCCTGAGAGATGCTGTCTCAACATATTCCAAAAGCATATTCACTGATTTCTTCACATCAGTAACTGTGATACATCATCACAACGTACCTGCTCCATTCATGGTTCCAACACAGACCTCCTTCCCCAGATATGAGGCTTGCAGAACATCATGTGTGCTTGGCCTTATTGTACCTCCTCACTCTCTGTATTTATATCAAGGAGGGAAACAGTTTTCCCTGCCCAGAATTTGTAAGAATTCAAAAAGGAAAAAACTCCTGAAATTTAGATTACAATAAGATGTAGAAATGGTTACAAACCAAAAGAAGAATCAAAAAGTTTACCTTGAATTTCTAAAAGTTAATTCATTAATTGAAACACCTTAACACAGGCTTTTGTCTTTTTTTGTTGTAATTTTTTTTCTTTGTTTGTTTGTTTGTTTGTTTCAGCTCTAGTTTATCACCATAAAACATGAACTATTCTATAAGCTGGTTCTAAATTATGAGAATTTGGAGTTACAAGTCATTTTATTAGAAAGAAGGATTATAGTAGAATATAAAGAAGTTATAATGATGTTCAGCTAAACAGGTAAATAATGCTAAATAGTAAGGTAAAATTATATACAGTGCTTGAAAATAAGACTATGACAAATGTTTGAATCTAACAAGTTTGTTCACATGAGCTATTTATTAGAATTACCACCTGTCTTGGCAAAGACTATTCATTATTTAGTAATTCTAGTAATTAAATGGTTTAATTTCTAACAGTAACTGGCAAATGATTTGCAAATCATTTTTGGCTTGTGTGCTCCTTGCTGAGAAGTTCTTTTCAAAATATTAGATAAACTGAAAAAATATGTATTTTAGAGGAGAAATTTACCTATAAACCTGATGTATTTCTATTGAGTATCTCACACCCTGGAAGGGTGCACAGAAAGGACTTCTCAGAATGAGTAATAGAGCACAGCAGCTTGGAAGAAATGAAGCAATGTAATTTTGCCTTTTTATTCATAATACTTGAATGCCCTGCAGACCCACTGCTTCTCACCAAGCATTTGAATAATGTGTGGTTCCTGAAGTCCTGCAGCTCCTTCATGGAACATCATCAACTTTATAGAAAGGAAAGGGGCTTCAGGTAAAAAGCAATTGCTCAGGTTAGATGGTGCATTAAAAGTTATTTCAGCTGCAAGACAGAAAAGGTAAACTGTGGAAATGTTTTTTAACAAAGGAGATTGAACATCATGAAATCACATAAGACCTGTGAGATTGAGATGTTTACCATTTATCAGGCAAGATAAACAAGGCAAAGAAAACATTAGTTAGAGATCAGAACAGAAGACTAAGTTCCTCCAAGTTCAGAAAGCATTTTATGTGACCACTGTTCCGCATCAATATTCAATCAGCTCCAGGGCAGGTCCCCAGCAAAGTAACAGTAAACCAAAGCAGTGATTAGAGACAAATAAACTTAAGTCAGTATTTATGGTTTATACAAGGCCTAATGTTCATTTAATACTATTATTTCCCTAGGAATTGATGCAATGTGAGGAATAGAGCAATACATAATGAGTTTCTTAGACTAAGAGTGTATATACATTGCTGTAATTTCAGGATAGTATCGAAGACATCGATCTTAAGGAAAAACACTTCGGAAGCTTGGTTGCCTTCTTGTTTTAATACTTGCTTTAGAAGTAAATACAGGATCAGAAACTTGGGTTAAGATTAGGTAGAGCCTCCTTGGAGCTGATGATGTGCATGTTAATGGAGACGCAGAGCGATGAGACTTCCTGTACCCTGCATTCCAGAGATGGTTTAACAGAGGACGAACAGCATCTATCTCCAACACATACACACACAGACCCTCAGGAAACCCCTCAGGTATGCACAGGCACGGGAGAGAAAACAAGATGCCTTCTGCTTCTAAGGCAGAAAGGTATGCCAGGCTTAAAGAACAGAAGGGTAAGTCCAGGGAGCAGCACTGTGAGGAGAAGTTAATGGAGCTCTTGCTCCTGAATTGCCCTGATCTGCCACCCTGCAGCTACCTTATTAGGGAAGGGAATAAACAACTTGGACCAGAATCTGGGAATGCACAATTGTTCCACCTTGTTTTAGGGATCCTATAGTTCCCAGTGAGACCACTGTGCTGAGACACTTAGGGCAGTATCTGTGCTGTTCAGGAGCCATGGGGAATTGTGCACATCATTCCTTCTGTCACTCGTATACAGAGTGATCACTGTACACACTACAGAGGTTCTTCAAAGAGTGGGATACTCAGAAATATTCAAAATTTGTGTATGATGTACAGACATCTCTGCTAAGACTGCTTGTACTGCTGGAAGTGTGGACAAGCACACTTTGAGGCAATAAGGAAATTTAATTGCAGTTACATTAGTTAAAAGTGTTTATATATTTGGGGCTTGATGCAAATTTGAGAAAGGCCAGGATAACACAAGGAGACTCTAACACTAAAATTCTTTGCAGGCACCGCTTCACATCTATCAATTTTGTTTGGATTGAGTTCTTAGCTTTTTAAAGAGAAGAGAATCAACTCTAAAATCAGGTTAGGATTAGAACCCAATGGCAAGAACAGGCAATTCTTATTGCAAGCTTATCAGGATAACTAAGAATGAAAGAGAACCCTTTACTCAACATGGGAAGATGCTATGAAGTCCTGGGGAGGAGAATCTATGAACTACTTGCATTCAAGAAAGGAAAATATTTTTAGAGTAATCCTGTAGACCAAAACATCATAAAGAAATGGATAAAGGTAACAAAGAATAACATAGATATCCTTAGAACAAGGTGAATTTTGCTTTTCCCTTTAAACTCTCTATTTGAAACAAGTAAAAGGAAACTGAAATAGCAACGATGAAACTTTAGAAGCAAGTATGTGAGGCAGAACCAAGGACCCTACACTGAGAAAGTTCCATGTATAACTTTCTGATGTGGAAAAACAAAGCAGTAAATCAATATGAAAAATCCAAGTAAATAATCTTTTAGCAACCATAATGCCAGCTAACCCTAGCCCTTCTGAAATCAAATGCAGCTATTCTTCAACCAAAGGAAGATGCTGTGTAAGACCAAAGATTTTTTAATCTGCTTTTCTGTTCCTGACAGTGTCCAGTAGTGAAAGATCATAAAAATAGGCCAAGCTTGTAATGCTTTTTTCTTATCACAGTGGAGATTTCAGTTCAGGGATTTCCTGATACAGAGATGGTATCTTTGTGTTTAATAACCCTCAGCAGGTATTTTTTTCTTCCTTTGCCTTTTATTTTTTTTCAACACATGAAGCCTTTTAGCAATAGAGAAGCATTCTCTTGCAAAAAAAATACCCCAAAATTCAATATTTCATTAATTAATGTGAAAAACTGTCTTAATGTGTTTATGTTGAAGCTGTCACCTGCTGACATTTAATAACTCCAAGTTCTTATATTACAAAAGGCAACGACAATCATGTCTCATATAAAACTTTATTCAGCTAGAACATGGTTTTACAAATGCTTAGAAGATCTCCTTTCCTGGAAAACCTAGACAAAAAAAATGTGTGCAAGACAACAGTAGAATTTCAATATATTGATTTCTTTCTTGTGCCTTATTCTAGGTGATTGCTTGGAACACAATCTTAAGTGTTTCCTGTATATTAGGTTCAGAGTCATGTTAAGACTTACACATATACTGTCCACATCTTAATTTTATACCAGTGGTTTATCATTTTGCAAGCAATAAACAAAAATGGTAAGACATTCATGACTGCATGAACATGAAAGGACAGGACAGCGTGAGCAGCCCCAAAACTTCCAGCACAGAGAGATAATGATCCAGGGGAGCTTGCAGGAAAGGAGAAAAACCATGCCAAGGATGCCACCAGTTAATTTTTAATTCTTCCTATACAAGCAAAAGGCTAATTAAGTTTCCCTGCTTGAACAGCATTTATATTTACAGTAACTTGTGAGACTTTCTTTTTTAAGACAGAAAATACAGGCTTTATGAAGTCAGAGCATTTGTCAAAGTTCTCAGGTTAGTTCTGCGGTATCTTTATATTCCTTTTCCAAATTTTGAGAGGCTACAAAAATAGCATTTGTCAGAGACCCTACACCTATATTGTAAAACCATAGCCAAGTGTTAAGTAGCTAATATGATCAAGTAGTTTTCCATTTACAATTTCATATAACAATTTGCTTTTTAGCTCTCTCTCTACAATAGAACACATAAAAGGTCATTAAAAATGTTATGTAAAATAACATACACATTCTCTCTGTAGTGGAATATCTTAGACTCCAATTTCTGATGACTTTAAAGTTCTCAAATGTGAACATAGATTTTTTTTTTTCTTTTCTCAGAAATATTAAGCATTTTCCATCACTTGATGAACAATGTAAAAACACAAAACCCACAGTGAAAAACACCCATGAGCCTTTCTCAACAATAACATGTATACAATTGGCAGACTTTTGCAACATTTCAAAATGTCAAGAATCCTTTTAGATATTTCAAGAAATAAAAACAAGTACAAGTAAAGCAATTCACTTCTCAAATACTTTTAGATTAAATATTCCTCTTTGCATAGTATCTTTTCTATTTGATTGTGGCAAAGTGTTAATTAATCCAGAACAATGGATCATCTATTGCAGCATCACAAAAGTATCTTACACAATCATAGTGTACGTATGCAAACACCTGTGTTTCTCTTACAGGAGGAAAAACAGCACTGTCTAGATTTCTCAAATTCATATTGGGAAAATGAAAGCAATCAGAACCCACCCACTCAGCACTGGTACAGCCACGCCTGCAGTACTGGTTCCAGTACTGGAGAGAGACCAGCAAAAGGCCACTGATAAGATGAAGGGGCTGGAGCAACTCTCCTCTGATGGGAGGCTGTGAGAGCTGGGACTGTTGAGCTGTAGAGAAGAGAAGGTTTGGAAGGTTTGGAGGATCTCATCAATGCATATAAATAAGGGGAAGGTACAAATAGGAGGGAGCCATCACTCCCTTCCCTGCTAGGTCCATCCCTAATAGCAGCTGACACTGTATATTTAGCAAAAGAATGCACCATCCTCATTCACAGAGCAATTCTTTCCCTCTGCCCAACCCTCCAGCAACCTTTCATGTTCCTGGAGATTGTGGTTCAGGGATTCCCAGTTCCCATCATCATACTTAGCAGTCTTAGATGGAAGTATCCATCATGAATTTGTCTAGTTGCTTTTGAAGCCATTCAAACTTTAGGCCTCCACAACACTCTTGCAGCAGTGAACCAAGCAATATCATTATGCACATAATGATGAACTACTTCCCTTCATTTGTCTTAAAGCTACTGCTTGATCATTTCACTGGATATGGCCTTGCTTTTGTATTATGAGAAAAAGCAAATAATAACTCCTTCTTCACCTTCTCCATGATATTAATGATTTTGTATACTTCACTCTTAATTCTTCTGAGTAATTCTTTTTCTAAACTGAAAAATTCTTTAAAGTTTCTTTACACAGAAATTGTTCCTCCTCTCTGATGCAAGACCTCTTGGACTTATACAAGAGCATGATGCTTTTCACTTATGCTTTCTTCTCCTCTTATGATCATTTCCTAGCATTATCAAAACCCTCCTACAATTCCTCCTTTTCAAGCTGAAGAATGCAATTTACTCCTTCTGTATGCAGAATCTGTTCCGTCCTTTATATAATGCTATTACATCCTTCTTGAGGGTGGGAGACAAGACCTGCATCCAAGTAAAAGCCATGCACTGTAACACAATGGCATTTTAGTTTTTCAAAAGCTGATGCTACCTGAACTACTCTATTTTTATCCCAGATCTTAAAATCTAAACTTTTTCTACATTAAAGTAGAAAACTGTTATGAAAAATGGCCCAGATCAAGAGAGAGAGAAAACAAATTTTAATTTCAATCCAATCAATAGACAGCTTTTTAAACAAATCTCAAAACAGAGTGAAGACGTTCCTCTGACAAATACCAGCCAAATGGATCATAAAAGCTAATAAAAAGTCAATACCACCTTGAAGAAATGTATGTTTGTGCTGGACCATTTATTACCATTAAATGGTGCACTGGCAGATAGATTGTTTTAAGTCAGCCATTAGCCTTGCCACACACAAGCCTAGCTCTCCTCAGTCTCTTGACTTTGCTCACATGCCACACACAAACAAGTTATTAACTGGATGACAAAACTAGCACTGCAACAATAGACACTACAACTAAAGCCTGGCAGTATTATTCCATCAGTACTCATCTGTGGAGTATCATGTTCTGCAGGCAAACTCGGGCTGTGAGTTTTAGAAGGATTTTTCTTTTCTTGAAGGCTTCAGTCTTTCTCTGCTGTACCAAACTGCATAACCTTCATGTTTTGGAATGGATCTCTCTAGGAGGCAGTTCCTTTATATTTCTTTAGCCACTTCCTCCAGATGGCTTGGCTATAGGTCTCAGAAAAATTCCTCCTGAACTTGTTCAAGCCTGGTCCAGAGATGATGATCTGAGCAGCTCCATCCTCAGCACATCTCATGTGTGCTGTCTCGCAGAACTCCTGTGAGCTCATGGCACACTGCAGTCACATCTGCACAGAACTGAGTGAGCTCTATGCTAAGATAGAGCAGCGTATTTTGCAAGCATTCCTCCTGCTTCTTTGGAGTCTCCAGCACTTTCTTTTCCTCAAACCATAGAAGGAAGACTGTACTGCCCCTTGAGACAGCAGGGAAAAAGACGAGTAAGAACTTCAGAAAAGAACTCAGAAGAATGAGGAATGTGAACAAAATAAATACATAGGACAGAAAATAAAAAAACCAGGATGGAAGGGAATGCAAAATAGCAGTGGAAAGAGAGTATGAAGAGAAACAGAGCAGAGAAGGTGGGATATAAGATGACAAGCTTAAAAAAAACCTACAGAAAAAAAGACATAGATATGAACATTTAGAGTTCAGAGTATAACATCAGGGAGAAAAAAGAAAGCTATCATGGGCCCCAAGAAAAGGGTTATGACTGGGATTATGCTGACTGGAGAGTAATTCTTCATGAAGACAGCTCTGTTCTACCACGAGGTTTGCATATTTCATTGGTCTCTCTGGGATGGACTATCTATCATTTTCCAGCAACGGTATCTAAATCAGGGACATTCTCCTGACTTGGATACAAAAAGTAAATGCCTGAGTGAAGTCACTGTAAACACCACTCTGCTGTCAGTTTAGCTCTCTACCATCTTCTAGGAGAAAGTCTAAAGACATGGCATTCTCTTCATCCAGATGCCTGCTGCAAAAAAACCTTAAACACCAGAGATGATCCATCAAGGGGAAAAAAAGGAGAATCCACAGAGATTCAGCATATTCAAACTTTTAAATTTGGACATCTAGAATGCTAAAACACAAAAAGAATGCTAAAGTTTCAAGTCCACAATTGAAAGATCAAATATGAGAAAAGAAACCCTACCTAAGCAATGTTGTCATCTCTTTGTTAAATGCAGTATGTAATTACATGATCATGTACTCTTCAAATAAATCACATAAAGGATAGATGAATTTCAGAATGTCAGCGATACTTGTCTACAAAATCAGCCATATGGATCTCTTTATTTCTGCTGTCACAGAAGTTAGATAGTGAGTAATGACTGAGAGAGAAGACTTGAGAAGAAAAGCAGATTCAGTGTGGTTTATACTCTCCAGAACTGGAAAACTCTATGTGATCTCTAACATTGCTATGCGATCCCTGTATGATGTTGATTAAGGCTCCTCTTTGAAGGTAATCATGAAGATCCAACCTCTTCTCCACCAGTTAAGTCAGGACTCTACAACAGATGATCCAGCACTCTCCATGAGATGCCTTTCTACATCTTTACTACACCCAGTATGACCACTTGAGGTCTGATGCATCATTTAATAAATCCAAATAGCTATAACTGCCACTGATATAAAAACACAGCAAGATATTACTAAATAAAAATGTTCAGCTCCAGAGTTGCCTAATTCCTCTGGCCAAAATTATTTATTACAATATCTGTGCCTTATTTCTTCATATGTGTGCAGTGATTACAGCACCACCTCACTGCACAGGGATGCTCTAAAGATTGTTTGCAAAGATCTAAGAGGTTGCTGTAATCAGGGAGGAGATGGTGTTTTTTCTAATGTGCCTTTGATAACCTGACATCTTACAGTGAGGGCTACAAAGAACAGCTCAGGGAAATGAAAAGATTGTATCTGCTGTAGGATGCATCTGTCGTACATAAATGACGCACAAGAATGCACAATGAGCATACAGCAAGTGCCTGTTCACTCAACAAGACTAACCCTCTGGGATAAATGAGATGGGAATTTTTGCTCTTGACAAGATGTTTGGGGAGTCATCATATTTTCAAGAATGATTTCTTAAAATGTTTTAAAACTCCTTTTCCATTAAAAAGAATGAGAAATAATCATATATGTGCTTCTAAATACCCACTATAAACAAGGTAAAAAATAAAAAAAATTACCAATATATCATTTCTGATAAGAAGAAAAATATAATTCCTTACCTACCTGCAGAGGAGAGAAAAAAAAAACCAAAACGGATTTATAAACATGAGCAATTCAGACTGATTTCATATCTCCCTAAGCCACGGAAGTCATCCACAAGTGAAAAAAAAGTCTGTTACAATACCAAATGCCCTATGAATGGCTCTTTAAATAGAACACTGCATGCCTTAAGCACCTACATTTCATGAAAATAAATAATTCCTTCAGTGATTGCAGACTTTTTATTACTTTCTGAAAACTACAGATACAAAAGTCCACAGAAGTGAGTACGCAAAACAGTGAGTCATCTGAGAAACAAATTAGTTCCATTTAATTCTTCAAGGTTACTTTATAAATTAAGTCTAATGAGATGTCTGAGTCATTAATGCTAGAAACGTCAAAGGAATACATTCTGTTCATAAATTTTCGTGATTTTGAGTTATATAAAAGTGTGTCCAGTTTTCTGGGTTTTTTCAAATTTGTTTCCCGAGTGTCTGCAAGCAGGTAATCACAGAAGCGTGTACACTGTATTTTGAAAGACATTAATAATTTCAATGTTCTGACTAGGATACAAAAACAGTCACAAAAATTTGTCTTTCTTAGGGCAGCAAGAGTGTAATCAATGGCAGATCCAAGAACAGACACCTTAAACATCATGTGTGCATGAATGCTGCGTAACTTTACAAAGAACAAAGTACTTTGAAAAATAAGATATCTGAAGATGGTTACCCTCTACCATTGCTTTCTGAGGAGTGTCATGATCTTCCTCAAACCCGGGCTACACAGCGTTTGCACGGAGGAAGGGGAGAATACACTCCCCAACTTCCAAATCACGCTTCTCATTTGAAAGCGTGTATCGCCTCCACCACTCCATATGGAAGTAAGAGCGACTCAAAGCGCTCGTGCCACATGTAGCTAGGTCAGATGGTTGGTTATGATTAAACTCTGCCTCAGCTTACTGACCTGAATAAACTCCATGACATACAGAACAAGATGACAAATTCTCACCCAAGAATACCAACCACTTTCTCTAATAGCTGGATGATGTAGAGTGATTCAGTGTTACTCCTGGGACTCTTTTAAAAGATAATCTTAGTCATGGCTTGTATGTTGATTTGCACAGAATAACTTGCAAATTTACCACTGGGATTGTGAAAGGTACCAGAAATATTTGTGATAAATGACTGTAAAGGAAAAGCAACCTCAGAAAACCTTGAGAAGTATTCTCTCCTATTCAAAACTACCTTGTTAATTTTACTTTAAAATATTTTAATCAATGTCATAGACAATTTGTTTTATGCCATAGAGAATGTGCCAGTGATGCTGACTAATTCCCCTATAAATATCAGGTGATCTTGGTTCAGCACTTTACAGCACAGAATTATACTGAAGACTAGGAAAATAGGCTTTCCAGACTTTTATTCCTTAATCTATTTCTTTCCAATATGCACTATACCATCTGCCATCACTAAAGCACAGTAATCCACTTTTGAATACATAAAGAAATTTGAGCCCAGCACATATCCAGATCATTATCCATTTCTTCGTTTATTCTTATTTGATGGATCTATTTTTAGATCTTCCTACTGAAGGTATCATGATTTCATAAAGCATTTCTGCTTAAGCATACTACTGTTGGGCTCTCTTTAAGGAGAATTAGGGTGTAACTTACTGGAATCTAACATTTTTTCCTTTAGTCTACTTACACATATTACACAAACAATTAGTCTCATTAATACCTTTTTTACTCATTTTATATATATATATATGTATATATAGTTCAGAAGTGGCATAATCCCAGTGATACTGGGATGTAAAGATGAAATGTTGATACCCACATAAAAGATTTCAATACAAAATTTGAGCTGATTTGTAGTATGTCCTTCCACTTAATCTATTCAATTACTTCCATAAGGTAGTTATGAACACAAGCTACTAAAATAATTTGAAGATTGCATCTTCTATTATATACTACTGGCTAGATAAATTAGCACTAAATATCAGTGACTAATACTGCTGGTACAAACTTCATAATTAAAAGAATATAAAGGATTGAAAAATTGAAGCATTAGCATTTCCTGTATTCTGGTATTGATGCAATTGTTAATATACTTTTGCTTTTACATGCAAGTCTGTTTCTTCGAGAATAATGAGTGAGCAGTGCCCTGGCAGCCAGGAGGACCAACCATGTCCTGGGGAGCACCAGGCACAGCATTGCCAGCTGGGCAAGGGAGGGGATTGTCCTGCTCTGCTCTGGGGCAGCCTCACCTCGAGTGCTGGGAGCAGTTTTGGGTGCTAAAATATAAGAAAGACATGAAGCTACCAGAGAGCATCCAGAAGAGGGCAATAAGGATGGTGAAGGGTCTGGAGGGGAAGCAAAATGAGGAGTGGCTGAGGCCACTTGGTCTGTTTAGCCTGGAGAAGAGAAGCCTGAGGGGAGACCTCACTGTGTCTTCAACATCCTCGTGAGGGGAAGAGGAGGCGCAGACACCGATGTCTTCTCTGTGATGAGCAGAGATAGGACTCAAGGACACAGCACCAAGCTGAGCCAGGGGATGTTTAGCTTGGATATCAGGAGAAAGTTTTTCACCCAAACGATTGTTGAGCACTGGAACAGGCTCCCCAGGGAAGTGGTCACAGCACCAAGCCTGTCTGAGTTCAAGAAGTCTGGAATATGCTTCCACACATGGTGTGATTCTTGGCAGGTCTGGCAAAGGGGCAGGAGTTGGACTTGATGACCCTGATGGGCCCTTTCCAACTCAGCACATTCTATGATTCTAAATGTTACATTACTAAATGTAACATACACAGATTAGAAAAACAATCAGAAATTCTACAGCAGGTAGATCCAAAGAAGCATTTAGTGGACTTTGGTGCACAAATCAAGAGTGTGATGCCACCTCCACTCTTCATTCTCTCCCTGTAACACAGTTCTTAAATTCACTATTTGTATGGTCTTTCAACATACCAGTTTCCTAAGGGTCTTTAGGGCATGTTGTGCATGGGTTTGGTTGTTTCCAGAACTGAGCAACTGGCTACCAACCTGATTACACCAGATTTGAAGCCAGGAAACTACAGAAAGCAATGCAAGAGCTCCCTGAGAAGCCAGCCATCCTACTAAGTACCAAATTCACATGACCATCCCCAAACCAGAACTAATAATTTTCTTTTCAAAACTAAGCTGCTGGAAGAAAATTTTCCTCACTTGCTCACCTCTACCCACAGGCTGCAGAACTGAAACTCATGCATCTTACTGCTCTGAACAGCTCTGCACAACCCCAGGTTAGACTGAAAAGGCCAACTCTTCCCAGTACTCTTGAAACCTGGCTAACAAAGCCAAGAACTAGGGGAGAAGGGAGTGTTTCGGGCATAACAAGCTGGGGCCGGGTAGGTCCTGCAAGAGCAATCCGTGAAAGAGAAGGTCAGGACTGCCCTGTGCCGGTCACAGCCACATCAGCTGCTGACAAAACAGACCAGTCACCTACCATAACTATTAATCTTATTTCTTATTACTTGAATCAGAAATTACAAGTTAATATAAATCAGCAATAACTTCCCAGTTCATGACTGATTTTGCTCATGATGAGAAGGTAAAGGCTCTCCTTCAGTGTGCTCATCTGCACCTTGGAGGATGTTCAGCTTCTGTGCTTGCAGAATTGTATGAACCAGTGTGATGAGAAGAAAACCTTTTTTCAAGGCTTTGATGGATGGCATTAGGTTATGGAGTCAGAACACCAAATTACTGTTAAAAGTGCCTTCCATTTCTGAATTAATTTAGATACTCTTGTAAGTTTCTTCATATAAATTACATACTTTTGGATAGTAAGAAATACAGCAAGCAGCCTGTGGAACAGTGGTACCAGAATTTACTGTGCTGTTACATGAAAGGTACTGAGGATATCAATTCCTCAGGCTTCTGGGCGCAGAGTGAATCTCCATTTAAGATCCATAAGGAACCACAGGGACCCATAATCTTCCACATAACATGTCATACACACAATTTTCCACTCAGCTACAGTTCTCCACAGCTGGTCTTCCAATTTTATTCTTTCAAGACAAGTTGAAAAATATGAATTCAGTATAATGAAAGTCCAAAGCTCTCCACCTCCTGGTTTAACATTTCTATCAAATAACAAGCACTGTGTTAATTTCCATGTGTTTTTTCCATGTCTTCCACTTCTATGTTTCCTCTATGCCATTTTTGAAGCTTTATTTTCCACGAACTTTCTTTTACAATGTATTTGGGTAGAGAGGTTGGAGATTAAGCTCATCTCCTCTCCTAACCACTTTTAACATTGTTCTGACTGGTACAAAGCACAGCACCAGCATTTTCAGGCTCCTATCACAATGATTTCCAGATCTCTTTTCTGAGCGCTAATGGATAATTTAGAGCCCATCACTGTGTTAGCAGCAACGTTTTTATCCCCTTTACGCTACTTTGAATTTATTGCTACAATTTTAATTCTTGCATTATTGCGCAGTCACTGAGCGTCATGAGATTCTTCAGTAATTCTTTCATTAATTTAAAGCTTTAATTATTTGATGCTACAGAATTATGTCTTTTTTATGACTATTTGTCATTTTTCCAGATTCAGAAATATGTTGAATAGCATCTATTCAATGAGATTCCAGTTAGATCCCAACCATAATCTGCTGCAAGATTTGTGGTAACCTCCTCCCAACAAAGAAATATCATGTTAACTCCATACACTGTCTCACTGCCAAAATGAGTTCACTAACAAAACTTAGCTCTGCATACTCCAATGAAATAATGATGCTATCTCCAACATCCTAAAGCATCAAAGAAATGAATAATTGGAAAAATGGAAATCAGAATGTCTAGAAGATGAGGGAAGACAAGGGACGACTGTATTCCAGGGATTGCCATGACTCCTCAGACCTCTTCAGCTGATCCTCCTGCTTTCTCCAAGTGCTCTCTCAAACAGGAGTTAATACTCCAGATAGCACCTATGTGAACAACTGGGTATTGCTTTGAGAAAGTGTCAGTCTTCATGCTGAAGTACTTGGGTTAAACTGGAACGCCATGACTAGCATCTAACCCAGCAGCAAGAGCAGTAATTTTCCTCCACTCCTACTCACACAATCCTTTGGCATCAGTTCTAGCATGCCTTTTCATATGCTGATTCAACTCACTAGCCAGAAAGAGGTTTTATTTATGTCGCTAGCCTAGTTTCTTTCCAAGCTACTGAGTTTAACTCTTAGGCAAAGGAGTGTGATGAACATCACAGACACCCAGTGGGAGCTCAGCCCCTACTTCCTTTGATATGAATTCCTCCAGTCCCACACAGCCCCACACTATCAGGGCAGGGATAGAGCAAGTTGCAAGAGCAAGACTCTCTCTCCCTCTCCCATGACATATTAGATTTTACCTCCAACTCAGGAGACAAATATACTCACTCAAAATAAAAAGTTTCCTTTTTCAACTGAGTCTTTACTGGATTACCAGAAAATAAATGATAAATGCTTTTTAAATCATATTAATAAATGTCAAGATCATATCTAGAATTACCACATCAAATTAGTCATCACAAAATTATCATTTATTCCTCTAGGAAATACTGAGATTAATTGCCTGTAAATTCCCAAAGACATAGAATATTAATATCACTACTAATGTGCATTTACTTTAATCTGTAAACAAGCCTCTGGTCTTGAGACTGAAATGTCCATTCAGTGTTCCAGGATAACTCTTACAGGGTATTGTGATCAGAATATTATTTTTCTATCATTTTATAACAATTCTTGGCCATTACTTAATGCCTAAGATCTGGGCATTTCAAAGTGAATTTGTACTCATCATACAATCTGATCATAATAAGAGTTAGATGGAGGCAAAGTTTAAAGTGATTAAGGCTGCTAGAAGAAGTAATTTTTTCAATTGAGTGAATGCATTCAACATCTAATTCCTCTTCAGAACCACCATCTGATGGTTATCAGCCATGATATCAGATACCCCAATCCCAACTTAATCGCATCCTTATCAGGTGGGACACAGACAAATCTGCCCAAAACCAGAGTGACTGTGCTCCAACTTTCTAGTGCAGTTGTCCAAGCATTGGTGCCTTCTGCTACTCCATGACACTGTGTTAGTCACATTCAGAGGCTGATGCTGCTCCAAGGTTAAGCAACCACTAATTCATCCTGCTCTCAGCAACCAGGTGCAGCTAAATCTCCCAGAAACGTGCAGTCAATTGTTATTAGGTTATTAGTAGAGCCTCCCTGACCTTTGCTGTCTTGAAATTAAGCTGCTCAGGGACTGAAATAAGCATCTCATTTAGGTGCACAGTAGTAATTTCATCTTAAAGTATAATGCCTGTAAGCCATTTATAAGTATTTTCTAAGGTATCTGAGACTGTTACTTAGTAGTTGACATTTCCAAATTACACACTTCCTGAACTAATCCATATGGGGTAAAATGGCATCTAATTCAGCTTTTCATGCTCTCAGCTACATGGAACTTAGCTTCCTTAATGTTACAAAACTTTGTGCACACGTTATTCAACCCACCTTGTAAGGAGTTGTTAAGTGTTTCCCTCAAATGCCTACAACAACTATTTTGTCCACAACAGGCAGTAGTGTTCAAAATAAAAATTATTTAACTGCTGAAGCACATTAAGTTGTCTCTTATCTGTGCATATACAGATTTGCTGGAAGTAGGAATTGTTTACTCTTTTTCTACAGCCTTTAAATTTGTAGTAGGTAGCTTTTAGCACCCCACTGCGTCTGATCATCAGGGTTTTAGGACACATTTAATCTGGAGATAACACTTGGTTCTCTATATTGTGTTCACTTATGTAAGTAAAAAAGTTAGAGAAATGCAGTTTGACACTTACTTAATTTCTACCAAATTTCTGTAGAAATAGTGTAAAAAATTTCCCAAATCCCTGCCATAGACATTAGGGACTGTATGAAGGGAAAATAATTGCCTGCTTCACCTATAAAATGGCAAAATATTATTAACTACATTAATATAAGACTTGGTTTACAACCTACCTCCTTGAATTATACCATCATTTTGTGTTTCCATTTTGTGTTGCCAACACAGTTATACAAGAATCTTTAAAATAAAGAGAGGAGTTTAAGGAATGATGCAGCATCTTAGGAAGGCCATCATTACTCCAGTTGTGAAATCTCTTTTAGGGATCTGAAGCAGTAAGTGGTATGATGCTGTCAAGTGAACTCTACTAGAAACAGACTTGTTCCCCATTTATCTTGCACACAGGAAGGAGGACATGGAGGCTGTTTTCCTGATGTTTTCTAATGACTGCTTCATCCATTGCCAGGTACGGTGAACAACTGAGCTTCACTGATACAGGAGAGACCACAACAGTCTCCTTTACCTCTCATCATGAGCTGTGATGCTGGTAACTCGTAACATGTAAACAGACTGTGCACCACCCAACCAGAAGCTGACAGTAACATGCCCAAGCTCAGTTTTGGAAAAAAACACTTAGATCTTAAAGTCTTTCAACAGAAACAGCTAGGGGTGAAAGAGTAAAGAAAAATACAAACATTTTTGGTTTTTATAGGAGATCAAAACGAAAACGTACACAGCTGCTATTCCAAGGAACATAAGGAAGGTGAGAGGAGAACAAAGATGTGTATGTGCTGCATAACTGGCCTCCCTCCCCCAGAAATAACCACAATAACAATGAAAATGGGTCTCATCTGCCTTGCTCCCTCCTCCTACACATCCCATGAAGAGATTTGACGGGGTGGCATGGACAGCAGAACAATTTTAAAGCCTGGACTTACATGAGCCAGGACCATCTCATCCAGACTTCAACCAGAACAGGAATTGCACCCAGCCATCTGTGCTCTCTACCCAGTTGCAACAATCTCTGACATGCAAGTGCAACATCCTGTTGTTCATATTAGCAAGATCAGAAAGTAATTTGCCTTATAGTTGAGACTGAAATAGATGAAACTGCTTCTCTGTTCTCATAATGAACCGGTCAGTAACCCCAAGACTCGTATGTAACAACTGGCAAGGGTAGATGGCCAAAGGTTTCAGTGGATATGAAAGCTGGCAGAAGGCCAACAGACATGTGGTCCTATCCAAGGGCAGACTGCAGGAAGAAAAAATAAAACCAGGAGGACTAGTGGACCTGAGCTTTGGAAGAACAGTAAGAGAGTAAAATCAGATCATCTTTGCCTGACACACTCTCTAATTGAGATTTAGATGTATGCACAACAGGTGTGTAGTTAAATATACATGAATTAATAAAGACGCTGCCTGCCATTTGAAGTGGCACTACAGCATCTGTCCCACCTCCTGCCTGAGGCTTGAGAGTGACCTAGAACCATTAGACACTGGACTGTGGGGAGGAATACTCAGCTCTACAGTGTGCTTGGCAGACATTTCCAAGTATCTCTCTTGTTGATAAACCAGTAAAATGTACTTGATGTAAGTAATTAACTATTTCTCCCTGGCATCTCTGCAGTGTAACTGTACTGCAGACATGGTAACAAACAGATGCCACAGGAATCAAGAAATGCTGGGGCTTAAATAAGTGTTCAGTACTATTCTCATACTCAACTACAGTGGAACATAGAAATCTATGAACTGCCCATGCCCAACAGGACAGCTCCTATAAATGCATTTCCAGAACCAAGACAGATAGTTGGTGAAGCCTGCAAGGACAGTGAGGCCAATGAAGTAGGAAGACATTTCCCTGTAGCCCAGAGATCATGTCTTTATTGTCAGTAAACCAACAGTATTGAGCCAAATCTACCCTAGTGCTCTAACAGAAAAAAATAATCAGAAACCAAAACTGAAACTTTACCTAGAATAGAACCATAACATTATTTAGGTCAGGAAAGACCTTTAAGATTGAATCCAACTGCAATGATCCTGCACAAAACTTAAGTGCCCAAAACCATCTCGAAAGGTTATCCAATCGTGCCAAAACTGGAATTCTTTTGGATCCTCCCTTCAACTTGTTGCCACTTTTACTTGTTTCCATCAGGGGCAAATACATGACGTGTAAGCATTGCATAAAGAAGGGTTTAATCCAAATTTCCATCACAGTTCAACAAAGCATTTATTGAACAGCAGTTGTTATTAGCTTTTGATATTAGGAATCCTACAAGTCAGTGTCCAGCCTGCGGTTTGGATTCCATTTTCAAAAAAAAAAATTAATGAACAAGTAAGGTGTGTGTCACAAAACAATAAGATAAGCCTAACTTTTTAACCTCCACACTTTGAATTAATTAGTCAACACCATGACTTGAGATTGTTTTCCTATGAGAACCTAAAAAGAGAGAATGAACAACCATTCACAGCATGAAACCTTTCTGATTAGAAATATCATACCTATTTTTGTAAATATGCTGCATTCGGACTGTGTAAGAACCCGGTGATCACTGTGTACACATCATACTTCTCAGAAAACCTTTGAAAATGTTGTCCCTCAAAAATAAAAGTACCCTAATTAGCTTCCATCCTTAGATAACCTACCCAGAGGAAAAAAAATTTATACAAAGCAGAGAAGATCTTCCCTGTTGCAGAAGGAAAGGGGAATGGAGGATTTTACCAGCTTGAGCCAGAGAAACTTTATTTATCTTGTTGATAAGTTTAGCATGGTAAAACTCGTATCACTGATTGTCCTATCATTGCATCACCATGTTCTGAACCAGCTAGTTGTGTGAACATGACAGGGCTTCAAATGCACTGACAGTACTGCAGACAAGCAAAACTTAAATATGCATGAGGTGAATCAAGCACTCATTTACAGGATCACTTGGAAACAACGATCAGTGACACAGATCCCTTGCAGTTTGGGGGTCTTTTTATTTGAACATGTTGGATAAAACTTCACATAAAAATATATGTACTCTTCCCCTGCATTAATTTTGAAGGTTGGAAAGGATAAGAAAAATTAGCATTGGTAATCACATGCAAACAGATCTGACATAATTTTATTTGAACAAAAAATAGATTATTCAAAATAGCACAAACAGCCGGTCTGAGATGGATTAGTGTAAGTAATCCTCCCAATACTTCCTTGTAACAGCTGATTACATTGTTTGCAAAACTGCAGGGAAGTTGTCCTCTATTTTTCTAAGAAACACTCATTGTAATTTAGTTTGTGGGCATCTTATTGCCCCCATTAGAGCTGTCACAACTTACAAGGAGGTTCTTGGCACTTTTTGTTCCTTCTGCTGAAGGGACCACCACCTTCAGCTATTGTGACATTAGAGATGGGCCTGCTTTACCCAGCTGAACAAAACCCAAAAGACTCCAGCATTTATGAGTACATATTATGTTGGAAGATACCTACAGAGCTACGGTGCAGTTATTCTGAGTTGCTTTCTTGGAGAATTCTAGTCATTTCAAGATTTGGTTTGATGGAGTAAAAGCTGAACAGTCGGCATTTGTTCACAGCAGGCCAAGCTGTACTGATCCAACAAAATACTAGCAGTGATTTGTTTTATGCTAGTATCAATTTTTTAATCCACAGCATAGCTACAGACCTTCAACATGGGGGTCCTGTGAGTCTCATAAAAGCCTTCAGCAAACTGTGTTGCCTTTGCAATTTTTTTCCTCAAAAAACAGTGTAGTTTGTAAAGACAGGTAAGATACTAAGGTGCTACCTTTTGAGTGATTAAATGCCTCTTCACGAGTCCAATAACCAACTGCAACAATTTTCTGTAGGTTCGCTCAATCTCTTGTGGTGCAGGTGTAACAGCAGTTCTCATTCCATAAGTCTATGTTATTTATCACTGCTGTCCTTTGTTCCTAAAAGATCTGAAAAGATGAGGGATTTCTGCAATCTCATTGGTACAACCTGAGATACACGCTTCAAAATACAGAAAGAAAATTATTTATCATTTTTGCCTTTTTCCCCCTAAATCAACATTAAGATTTTTCTACCTCTTTCTAGTCATAAGCCTGTAACACAGAACTAATTTCTCTTGATCTGAATGTTTTTTAGAATAAAAACCTCTTTGCTTCCCTCCATTTCCTAGCTATAGATACTTTCCTTGGTGCCCTTTCCCTTACTCTTTCTAAAGGAACTCCCAATTTCCTGTCTGTATCTTCCTCCCAGACAATTTTAAATACAGTTTCCCTCAGCTCTGGGAAATTAGCCCTTTTGATATAAGCTTGCGATTGGACTTGTGCTCTATTTTCCTACACTAAATATAATCAGATCACAATTACTGGTCCCTAGGCAACCATCAGCTTCTAATCCAGTGGTTATTTCGTTTTTATCCATCAAAATGAAACCCAGAATTGACTTATCATATATTCAGTGCAATACCTTTTTGCTTTAGCGAATTATCCTCTATTTTCTAGCAACAATAGCTTGTTTTATGTCCAACTGCACAGATCTTCCACTAAATGTCTCTTAAATTGAAGTTCCCCCATAACACCAGCATTTTATTAACTGTGAATTACAGAGGTACTTCAAGTAACTTCTCTCTAGTATCATTTGATGGTTGGTACAGATTCCTCTGGCAGCATATCGATCCATACACATTCAACACCTCACAGTTACTTTCTCAGTAACACTCAGAAAGGTAATGAAGTCCTTAAAAAACAAAGTGATACCTGGCATGTTATTCTCTCTATCCTTCATAGAGTGACTCTAATTCAGTTCAAATGATCCTGATGGTTATATAAAACTTATCACACCTTTTGCTTCTTAGGATAGCTACCATCATTGAACAAGGAACAATATTCTCCATATTATTTGGAGCGTCACTGTAACTTTCTTAGATGTGCCAAGTTGCAGTCTGTATGTGTCTTCCTTACCAACTTCATATAAAAATGGTAACTGAAAACTCTCCTGGCTATCTGTATTAAGTTTACAATCCAGGTCATTGATCTTCTTCTTCCTGCAAGTTGCAAATCACCTTGTTTCTGTGGCTTTTCTGACTATAGATGCAACACAGATTTCCACAAAAATGGACTTTCAGCTTTACCTCCCTGGGAGTACCTACTGCTTAACTTCCAGATCTTTCTGGAGTAACAAAAGAGGAAATGCATAAAAGCTCCCGAACAATATCTTAAACTCACAGGATGATTTTGGTCTTTTTTTTTTNTTTTTTTTTTTTTTTTTTTAATATAAAGCATACATTTGTCTTCCGAGGACAATCCCTTTGGGAACTATTAAGAACATGCTTGGTGATACCTTTGACTTCGTTAAGCATCAATGACAAAAGATCAGCAATACCCTTTTTTCCTAAAGCAAATAGGTCATGCTCATTTAAAAAGAGAGAGTTCAAAATCAAGTCATAATACAGATATTCATTAAAAGGCATGGGTTTTCTGATAAATTAGTCTTCCCCTATACTTAAACTGAATGTTCATATGCAAACAAATAAATCCCTCCTTCTAACAAAACTGTGTTACATGGTTTTATTTAAAAATTACACTTAAATACTGCCCAATATCAATTGTTTTGTAATCCTAATTCTTAAAAACTAGTGTTACGGATTTTTAAAAAGTTCAAAATACAGTTGTTCCCAGTTTTAATAAGAAAATATCTAGCTTGATTTTCAGCTTTTATCTCCTTGACTTTGGTGTTCCCTGAAAGGAAGTTGGCCATTGTCCATCTTAACTCATGTAACATTTTGTTGCTTACGTTTAATGTAATTGCAAACATGATGTGCATCCATAATTAAGCCCAAAGGGTAAGCCGAGAGCCTGAGACATGCTGGAAAACGCTAAAATCAGAGTGGCTAATCTCTTCAAGAGCAAAAAGTGGAAAATATACTACTAATGAAAATAAACCAATAAAAATATCTATTATAGTGCAAACATGCTGTGACACCATTGCCCGTGACACTGAAAAGTATATAGCCACTTTACTAATGAAATTAAATTATACTGGTTATAACAGACATGAGTCTGCACAGCCTGCTTAATGAGTCTAAATCTAATCAAAGGAACCTGTGATAGTCTGGTTCTGTCTGGACAGACCTGAAAAGCTGGAAGGTTTTCACTGCTACACAGCAATAAATCTTCAAGACCTTGCAACACCACTTCTTGGTGGTACTTGCTCCTTCCTCTTCCTTCACTCAATCTGCTGAAAACGTAGCATCTAACATTACCCCAGGAAACCTTTCCAAAAAATCACCAAGCACTTCAATATCTGTGGATGCATCTCACAGACCTTCTTTGGCACTGTGACCTTGTCACAGACAAATTATGTATAGCAGTCTTTATAGCTCTGGGCTGTGAGAAGGGGGAACTAAGAGAATGTGCACGACTGATTGAAGGGGAGTAAATGTCTGCCTGGAAATTACAGCATCCTAAAAGTAACATGAAGAAATAACCCTAAAGACCAATGCCCAAAAGTAGCATGAGGAAATAACCAAAAAGAACAAAAAAATGGGCCATGAGAAAAAATCATTCAAAGCAGTGCAAGATTCAGAGACTAATGTAAGGATCAGGACAAGAGACTGGTGATATCTCCTGGCATGGTGGAGCAATTTTGTTGGAGGAAAGGTGGAAGATCCTCTCATGACCTGGAAAAACATCAGCCAACAAGACTGACAACTGTGCAGAAGCACTGGAGCCCTCTTCCTCATTACTGGAGCTGGGACAAAACTCCATGTTGGTCCCTGACTTGGATCATGGTCAGAACAACTCCATCCTGCTCAGTGGCTGAAGCCCAGGCCAAGTAGCTTCCATCAGCCAGGGATGGAAGAACAGGGGCAAGACTCCTCTGGATAGCCTCAGCAAGGGCAGCAGAGTAGGCAACTGGAATAGGTCTTAGGTAGTCCTATAAAATGCTAATGCTTTATGTAGCATTTTCTTCAGTTTTACTGCTCTGCTGATCTCAGGGACTTTAACCAGCTAATGAAATAAGCATTTCAATTAAGCAAGGGTTTATCTCTTTGTGTGGCGCTGCCACACACACACTCATCGATCAGCTGCCACCACTCTGCCATGACAAAGGTCAGCGCCTGGTGTGCGGGCAGGAGGTACCGCAGGTATCCAAACCTGCACATCAATCCCTGCCCTCCAGTGCCACAAATGCCTCCTGAAAAACCAGGAGAACACAGGGGCGGTGTGAGGCTGCCCCTGCAGTGCATAAATTCCCACATTACTAACTCAGTAGAAAGCAACTTAAATTCTTCTCAGCAATTCCCCCCCACTGCACAAAAGACCGTGATCTCAACTGTGTATTTATTTTACAATGACAATGTGACGCTTGCACAGATGACCATGGCCACTCTTGGAATACAGCAGGTTATGCCTTGTTTCCTCTTCATAGAACACAGAACCAAGAGAAACTGCTAATAGGCACCATGAATAATAAAAAAGGAGACCAAAGCAAAATGAAACATCTTTGTATCTAGCTGACTGAAGGAAAAAAAATAAAAAACACCCACAACCCCATGGAAGAAAATCCTTAGATTTCTCATAGGGCAATGGGGGACTAATTACCAGGAAAGCATTACCAAGCTGAGGAATTCCAGGATGGTAGCAACTCCAGGGGAAAAAAAAAAAAAAAAGTCTTCAATCTTCGCTATCCCAGAGGATAAAGAACAAACTGGAATACCTTATAGTATTATGAACTTATAAATCCACTGTAGTAAAAATATCAAAAGAAATCCTGCCCTTATGAATTATTTAAAAAATCATATTTTAGTGCAATGGTATAAGCATAATAAGCATTATACTGGATTTCACTGATCATTCTCATCCATACCTAAAGGAAAACAAAAATGGAAGTAGATAATTTTGACGGGGGACAGATTCTGAGGAAGAATCTAATAAAAGTACAATAAGCAGAGGGAAGACTTGACAGCAAACGGTATCAGTCTATCCAGGCAATAACAGGAGAAGAGACTGTAATAAGTGCGCAAAGTCCCTTTTCCCATAACATGCTTCATCTTTTTCCCACTTCTATAGCTTGAGGTCTACAAAATCTACCATTTTACAGCAAACAGAAAGGACTTAAGAGCTGTTCTGAGACTGAAACTAGAAACTGGAAATCCGAAAACAAGACCAACCCTCACACAAGAGCATAATCTTTTATATTGTGAAAACAATGAACTCCAAGAAGCACTGGAGCTGAATAAGACAGTCTGAATTAATTAACGAAATGCTGCCAAAAATGGACAAAAAAAAATAAAGCTAAAACTACAGACCAGCAAACGAGCAGCAAAATGGCTGATTACATGAGAACTTAACTTAAAGACTAAGTTGCCTTAAGACCAGCACGAAAGGTGACAGAATTATTTTCTCGCATGCTAAACCCTGCTTGCGCAAACATTAAACTCAAAACAATCCACTAGTGAGCAGGAGTACTAACCTTTATATTGTGATAATAGAGTAAGAAGTTTCATCCTATACATACATTCACTGAATATTTTAACATTATAAATTTTACATGACTTTCATATATTGCGCAAAATCAGACTGTGACAATGACTCATTTGAAAAAATTAAACTCCCCAAACAAAACACATTAAAAGGAAAAAAGGAATTGTTGACATGTTAAAATACATAGTTTCAGCAAGACTACAGAAAAACATGGAAGGTACTATCAAACCTGCAGTTCACTGTCCAGTCTGCAGTCCCTGCTCTGTGCCTGCTTACCATAGCAAAAATCAACAGACATCTCATGTTAAGAATTTTATAACACAAACAAATGTAAGAGGACTGCATGAATACAAGTATAAAAGGGCAATCAGAAAGGTAAGTTTGACATCTCTGTGCATATTCTTCCCCAGCAACAATGTCAGGCAATAGCTGCAGGCTTTCACACAAGAAACATGACAGCTAGCAAAAATGGAAATATTGCAATTTCACCGAAGTACTGTTTGCCTCCCCAGCTTCTTACTAGGTAGCTAAAAGTTGTGTGAAGAACAGCAAAACTGTAAACTTCTGTCTCTATATTTTTTCAAAAGCTTCAAAAGCATAGGGAACGAGGATACTAAATAATTCTCAGTACAAAGGTGTTAAGTAAGCCAAACAGAAGACACTCTATTTTATGCAAATAAACATCAAAGAATTTTCATTCATATTTTAAGCTAAGGATTAAGAGAGCAATTATTCACCCAATCTGCTCATTTAAGAATCCATCAACTAAAGAGATTAACATGCCTTACGGTCACAGAATATGAGGCAGTTTTGTGCCTATACCTGCATTAGTTCCATTAATAAATGCAGTCTTAGCATGTATTAACATTTCTGAGCTGTCACCTGTGAAATTTGCAGTAAAGAAAGCATTCACTTCTCCCTTGTAACATACAGTAACTACAGTGAGGAAAGCCAACTCCAGGGATTTATTTTTAGCAAACTAATCATTGTGAAAAGGTAGTTCATTTTTCTTTACAAGACTAAATAAAATAAGTGAGAGACTATTTAAGCCACACTATTTCAAATGTGACTGTATGATAATGGGCTCGTTATCAGTGGCACAATTACATAAGATATGTAAGCTACATAAGCAGAATTCTACGTAACTCACAGTAACTATTGAGTTCACTTCTCATTCACAAGTTCAAATGGCAAATATGCATCTCAAATTCAGCACAACTTCTTACTGCTTACTATAAACCAGAGGGCTCAATCTACATAAGAATTATATGACAAATCTAATCTGCATTCCATCTTTTTCCCCCGATACAGAAAGATAGCTATTAGAGCAATAGAGTACTAGAAAGGGCAGACAAAGGGCCAAGCACTTTGACCATAATAACCTGCAGAATTGCTGGAATCGTATGGAGAAGGGATTAAGATACAGCAACATATCACCTTCAAAACATTCTCCAGTGAAGGCATGTTAAAAAATAGAGTCTGACATTGTCATAGCAATTTCTGTAACAAGGAGACCTGACGAACCTTTGCATTGTTGGAAAGTACATCTGCATGAGAACACACACCTTTAAAAATGTCTAGGAAACAACACTGTGCCTGTTTCATGTCTACAATGAAACTACACATGAAGTCAATCCAATTTCATGGCATTCTCTATGTCCTAAAAACAAATTCTTTATTCTGAGTTTTCTTTTTTTGATATTCTGCCATAACAGCTTTAGACAGAGCACCACAACACAGCACAAATCCTCACAACAGGATCATGCTTCAGGCATTTTATTCACAAAAATTATTTGCTAAAGCTGTACTCATGCCTGCATTAATTTTTTGGTAGAAGTAGAACATATATGCAGCATAACTACATTTCAGTAAAATACATGTCTGACCTACAGACTGAACTGCAGGTTGTCTCAGTTCTGAATAAGCCATTACACAGCCGATGAAACGAGGGGATAATAGAGGAAGGTATTCACCCCACCACACAGATAGGAGGCACTCTCCATGTACCTGGCTGTACAGCAGATCCAGATACTGCAGACACTTGTGGAGGAGACTTGTCTTTACAGTATCTGTAACATGTGAAGGTATGTATGAGGCTCTTCCTTTTGCTGTACACACACAGCAAAAGTAACATGCCATTTTTCCCCTTGATTCTCTCTTAGCAGGGTGCTATCAGGACTATCAGTAAGCCTTGACTATGTACTCAATCAATTTAAACTCATTTCCATTGTTTACTGTCCCTTGCCTTCTTGTTTCTGTGCACATTGTCGGCATAGGTGACTTCAAGTGTGACACATTCAAACTCTCAGACTGGGATATAAATCTCAAAATTTTTTGGCAAAACAGCAACAAAAGAAACTTATTCAAGTGGAACACTCCTCAGTATACTAACATACTTCCAGGAAAACTAGAACTTGTTCCCATTACAAATGGCTAGGATTATGAGAAAGGACTGCTTTGTACTTATCAGGAATGACAAGGGTTTTTTTAATAAAGTCACTGATACGCCCTGACCTCCAGTGAAGAACAATCCCAGAGGTAATTCCAGGTTAGCTGGCTCTGCACAGTCTTGGACAAAGCTGTTATCTCACTAAATACCTGCAGAAAGGACACTGCTAAACTTTTTGGCTTTTTAGTTATTTCACATTTACAGAAAGGCCACCTGAAAGGCTTGATCCTGGGCAAGTAGGACTGCCTCCCACACACGGCATGTGTGACAAGCATGTCAAAGCCCCTGGCTCCACAGGAGGAAGCTTGGCCAAAAGCAGAGACAGATGAATTTTGTGACTCCAAAAAACCTCAGGAGTTGTGCACAACATCAGGAAGGGACTCAAGACAGACACAGAGAGAATTCACTCCCAGTGACAGAGGGCCAGAGGACAAGGGAAAAGAGACAGAAATATCTCAATCTTTTTGTTAAGGTGATAACCACCAGAAAGACCCCTTTTCCTAATTTTGATCCAGGAGAAAAGCTCCCAAGACAATCTGCCAAAATGTTTGGCAAGCCCATGAGATGTACCAAAATCAAGTATATTGAATGTGGATTATTGCCCTTCTAGAAGTCAAATCCCTTGAGAGAAAAGAAGGCATCTTGCACCACTATGTCAGTTGATGTAAAACTGAACACATGGAAGACTGCAATCATGTGCTTCAGAGTGCCCTGAGCTTTAATGCAGTCAATAGTCTTGAAGGATGAGTTCGTCAAGAGAAAAGCTGTCACACTTAGTCTGGGGAGGTGAAAACAGAATGTCCCTCAAAACATTTCACAGTCCTTCTATCTGCAAGGAAGATCACGCTAACCTTGGAAAAAGGAAAGGTCCACTATTAAAGTGCTTCCTCTGCTACCTGAAAGAGGGAAAACATGACCTAAAGGCAAAGCCTAGAACTGGGTGTCAGATGTGGGTTTGTCTCTCTTCTAGAGTTTGAAGGCAGGCCTTAAGAATCATAAAATGAGCCCTTACAGCTAGCAAAGTAACTTGTAATGCAGATTTTGGAGTGACAGAAGCCACAGTTATCATGACAAACTTAATAATTTACAGAAGAATAATTAAGTTCGGACATTTATTCAAAAGACAGGAGAAGTATCTATCACATTTTCAGGACGGCATTTGAAACTTGCCTAGATAAACCCATCCTTTGCCAAAACAGAGGTACAGGACTAATGCCCCCACCTACTGAGTCTCAGACTGACGGTAATCCAACACAGAGCTTATAACTCAAAGCTCCAAGTGCTTTGTGCAATCTGCATGTAGTCTGGTCTCATCTCCCTCTTTATCCCTTTCAAACAGCAGTATTGAGATAGATATATAGCTAGAGATAGATAGATAGATAGATAGATAGATAGATAGATAGATAGATAGATAGATGATAGAGTTTCAATGTCTTTCTTCTTTGTTCAACATGATTTAATTTAGTCCACCACTGAGTCCCCTTCAGCCCATGCTTTCATTCATGAAACTATCTACACATGCTGCTCCACTTAAGAGGGGCTTCAGTTATATCCAGGACTTGATCAAAAAGCACACTCCATAATGAGCCAAACCTGGACACACAGCCGTTTCTCCCATGGGATGTTTTCTACTACCCCACCAGCAACTATAACCTCCATAAGAACAGTGACACCCTCTGAACAAATGTTCGGTCCTGTCACCAGGGCAGCTGGATCCAGCATGTACAAACTTCAGTACAAACTTAAGTAAAAATGTGCAGAAGCCACATACAACAGAACTATCTTTTGCACAATCTCTCCTTTATAGCTCTGGCAAATTTACAAACCAAATACAGCCAAACCCTCAGTAGGTTTGTGTTGCCCCACTTCCATCAACACCAATGAAGCTATGAAAAGTTAAGGCAGCAAAGGGTCTTGCATCAGAAAACTATATGTCATCCTTCTCAAAATCTTACACTGCAATCCACATGAAACAAATCATCTTTGCATAGCCCAAATGCTAAATATCTGTTTTCCCTTGCTCTTCACTGTACTCTAAAAGACAATGGAAATCACACATCGCAGATGTTTAGGCAGGAAGACAGATTCCCAAGGGTTTGGTTTTGATACTCACTCCAAGCTTTAAATACTTAACCAAACCTGTCAAAATCCCTTGTTGCGTCATAATTTAAGCACAGAACACTTGGACAAAAACAAATTTTTACAACATCTTGCGTCACTGATCAAGAGTAAGATGATGAAAGAAAACTTTAAAAGGTTTTAACTCTATTTGGATAAAACAGGCATGAACAGTTTGGACTCTTGGCCAAAGCTTCCTTGAACATTAAGAACTGCATCTGGCAAGGAATTTGAGAGTTACTTTCACATTAAAGCCTAAGAGCCTATGCTCTGTGCAGAACACGGAAGGAAAAAAAAAACCTTAACTCTTCCTATTGAAAAACAAAAGCTGGCCTGTACTTAAGCAAAGAAGGCATAAACTTATAGGGTTGAATTATCAACCACTCACTTTTACAGGGTATTGGAGGACACAGCATTAAAATGGAGGACTCTGTGGATGTTGTTCCTCTAAAAAAGCAATAGAGAGGCTCATAGGGTCAGCAGGGGGATCAAAAGCACCAAAATTATCAATGAAAATGAATCCCAAGTGTTGGAGAAAAAGCCCTCCTCTATGCTTTGGCACACATTTTAGCACAGCTAGTTATAAAAACAGGGTGTTCAGAACAGACACATCAGTTGAGTCCATCAGCTTCATAATTTTTTCTTTTCATATTCAACATTGAGGCTGGTTCTCTCTTCACTTTCGAGGACATGGGCAGCCAGTGCCACCTGGACACTTCAAATTGTCCTTGGGTGTGACTGTGACCTTCTTGGCCAAGTGTTTGCATTCTGAGTTTTGTTTGGAATTTTCTTGCTTTTTATTTTTCTCTTGCTCCTTTGTTCCTTGTTTTCTTTAGAAGTTCTAACAGAACCCTTCTTGTTCCCACTATGACATTTATCTCAGACTGCTCAGTAAAAGACAGTCGGCTAAAAAGAAAGAATGGATGAGCAGAACAAATACTGATTTCATTTAAAATGTATACTTTAAAACTTTGATCAAAAATGCTCTTCCTTTATATGTTGTTGAGCATGACTAAGTATGATTCAGCTCCAGGTAAAGATACCCAAACATTGCTGACTTGCTCTTCTGCTCAGCAGAGATTTAATTGCTATATTCAGAGAACCCTAAAGGAGCAATTTGGCTCTCCTGTGACAGACACCTAAGACTGGTCAGCTAATTCACTCTTTAGGCTCTGTTACTGTAGTGGTTTTTATCTCCTTGGACAGGAATGGCAGGCTTAAGGACAGATACCTAAATTACTGGATAAATAACTAAATTACAGGTACTTTCATGCAGGCCCTCAACTTGGTATGGACAGTCAGGCTTTACTAACCAAAACAGTGTATCTGATTCTTCGGTAGAGACACCACCTTAGAAGAATTCAAGCATGTTCATGCCACTGGAAATGCCAGCTGAGGGTTCTAGATCAGACCAGGCTCTGCTGGTTCCTGCTCACTCATGTACTGGATCAAGTCAGACACATTGTTTGCTGACAAAATGTGGGTGTGAAGTGGTGTCAGTGTCATTAAACCTGTATAATGTAAAGGTAGATAGCATCCTTGTTACTCCAAGTTTTCAGTCTTACTACAGTACAAAAACTACATCTATTTGAAAGTCTTAATCCAAAGTTTTGATCTTTGTATTGTTCCCCATATTGGTGTTGAAGTATGAGCAGTGTTTAATAGCCTTCAGTATCTATTCCAGAAAGACAATCTTTTAAGAGCAGTAGTTGTAGAAATTGGGCCAGCTTCCAACTGTCTGACAGGTCTTTTATTGCTACTGTAATACATCCAAAATGTGGAAATGTCACATGTTTTAATACTGTAACTACAGATTACCAATGTCAGAGAATAATACACTTATAGGTTGTGAAAATAGCCTAATAACACATTAAGGCCTAATGAAGCAACTTAGCCAAGGCTGTTCCCTCTATTTCAGTGTATTTTCATATACCAAATTAATATAGATATATCTCATTGACATTTAGAAGAGAAATTATGATTTTGTCTCTAAACCAAGGAACTAGCTAACCTACAAGTACACTGAGAAAATTGTGGAACAGAAAAGTCAGTCAAACCCTATACTGAAAACATGAACTTCCTACTTGAGAGCAATCCCTTTAAGGAAGAAAGCTTGTAATTCAAAAACGTGTTATAAATATACACTAAAGAAAGTTAATTAACTTAAGTAGTGCAATGTAAACTACTTTACGGGGGCACACGAGAAATACAGGTGACACTTATGACATAATTAAATGAAGATATTAATGGTTCAGCAGTGTCCTATGTGGGTTACATATGGTTGGCACTAAAGTGTTTGTGGCTGCAGTAATGGCAGTGCTCAGCTTCGTTCTCCTCTGTTTCTCAAGGCAGTCCAAACTATAATCCCTCTGTTCCAACCTTCTCAGCTCTCTGTAATATCCCATAAATGAAAAATGCCATAAGCAAACACAGACACAAACAATGAAACCCTTTGTTGTATTTATCTTCAACTGGTTGCATAAAGCAACAGGCCCTACCAGCACCTACTTCTTCCCATGGAATATCCTCTGCCAACACCTGCTGCTGCTTCCTCCTACAAGGACAGAAGAGTTAGACATAAGACCCTTCTGGACTTCTCAACAGAGGCTTTGAAAACACCTGATAACTCAGTAATATTCCTGTTAAATACAGCTCTTTAAGGCAAACGATTAATCTAATAGCACAATATACCAACATTTATTGTTCAATGTTCTAAATGAATGCAATTATTATCATATTGTCATGAACCAACTGAGATGCACCAATGGAGCCTATGTAAAAATAAATAATGTTATTTAGACCCTTCTTTAATTTTTACATAAAATTTTTCCCATGTTGCTTGATCTCCATTTGATCCAACAAGGGTGGTCACACCTCCTACTCACAAGGAACACAGTCTCATCCAGGTTGAAGCCAGTTTGATTACTACAAGCTTTCACAGATACTCTTTTCATGCTGCAAGAGAAATACAGAAACAACACTCTGAGAAGAAGAAAAAAGCAAATAAAACCAATGTGAATTAGCAGTGAAAGGCTGTGGTACAAGCTGCTTTACCTTACTAGATAATCAATAACTGTTTTCACATCTTGATGATGTTACAATTGCTTGTACAAAGTGAACTGCAATTTTTATACTTCCCTCCCTTGGTAAATGAAATGTCACAGTATTTAGAGTTAGCATGAAGTAATACTTCAGTTCATCAGCACTCCTACATATAATATTTGAGAATAATAACCATAAGAACCATTTTAAAAAGCAATAAGCTATTAATGCATATGTGCTTGAATAATTTTGTTTCACAGCATTTTATCTTGCAATAAGTATTTTAGAAACAGGGGGGAGAGGGGTGAGGGACAAAAAAAATGCCAGGACCAGAGAGAGACGTCTGAGTCTTTAGATTTCTAATTTGCACACGATTATGAAATAAGTCTTTTAGAAGCACTGAGCATCTATTTCTTATTCTTTAAAATAAAGCCCTGCTTTGCATAAACAGACAATTATTATAAAACCAAATCAGCCTAGCGCAGAATGGCATTATTGCCAGCACACCTAGACATATCACCTTAAAAATATAAACAGTTGCCTGGCAATTCTGACTGCCCCACACACAAATACTAGTTGGATGCAAAACGATGTTCACAGGGATGAAGGCAGTCCCTCAGTCCCAGCCCCTAAGAGCACAAACCATTTCAGCTTTCCCACTTTTCCACCTCTCAGCTCCTGTATTTTTTTTTTCCAAACAAACACCATTTGTCCCTTTCCCCCTGCCAGAACATTGGCAGCATGGTGAAAAAGAAGCAAGCAGCAGAATGTCTCAGTTTTACACTACAGATTTCTTACTTTATACAGCAGATTTCTTATTTTAGAGGAACACATCCAAAGGCAGACTTGTTACTAAGATTTTGGGTTGTAACAGACATCTCATGTTTTACACAGCACTAGATACTAGTATATTGACAGATATAATGATAGGACAGTTCTCAGTAGTCTGCTCCCCTTTCAGAATCATGACACCTTGTTTAACAGCATGCCCCTCTTTTAAAGTAGTTTTTTTTCACAGGAAAATATTCGTTCTTAGTAAATTTGAAACCAATTAATCAGCTTGCTGGGCTTTTTGCTGTTACCAAACAGCTAATGGACTCAAATACAAGCCAGTGTTGTTACTGTTTGGAAATCAAAATTATTCGTGCTGACTAGTCTGCTGTTGTGAGATATTTACAGCAATATGAGCATACTTTATATCGTGTTTGCATATTATGGAACTCAATCCACTTTGAACACAGTAAATACTACTAAAAATTTAAAAATAAATTCAGATAATTTCTTTTTATGGACATACTGAATCTCCACTCAGTAAGATTACACATACTATTTTTAGTTCTAAATGGTAAAAAACATTAGAGATAGCTCTTGGAAGTGGTTTCCAAGCACAGCTTTCACATTCTCAAAAGTCCATACCATATTTTTCACTTCAAAAAGGACTTGGTGATCCCTCTTGTCCTCCTCTCATTTCATTCTCATTCAAGTGTAATGAAGCAACATGAAACCATTTTGCTGAAAACCTCTCCATTCTCCAATCTTTTTTTGCACTGCTGTTGCAGGAAGGACAGAGGTCACAGTAAGGAGCAAACAAATAGGCACAAATAACTAGAATGGGCACAGAGTAGAAAATAAAACTCAGTAGGTTTTTTTCATCATTCCCACAAAAAACTTCATCCCTAAAGCCAGGAATATATTTAGGCCTTAGGAAATGCTCTGGAGATCAACTCCATGCCCCTTAACACTACAACTGCAGAGATAATCGTGACTTTCAGCAATAATAAGGCAGCTACTAACAATTCTCCAAGAATTTGTGTACTTTAATAATTATACTTTCTGCTCAAATATGCAGTGGACTAGCAAAAAAGGCAAACTATTGACCTGTATATTGTTTCATTCCCAAAGTTCAAAAATCTTAATGTTTACACACTCCAGTGCTATCAGATTTGAAGAGCAAAGAAACAGTCACTGTGCTAAATTTTAAGATCTAACATTGCTGATTTCTGGATCCACCACTTATTCTAAGTAAAAATTTTTACAAATTGCTCAGCTGCAGAGATTTACCACAGCTGAAGTAATAAGAGTCTATAATATCAGCATTTCATCAGGATAAAATTGGAGGAGACACTCTTTCCTAACCTAATATAAAAGAAACTAAATCAAGGGACATTTTGTCTTCCAAACACTATGATCTGTGGTTGCATTAGTTGTGTGAGATGAAACAGTGGAGACCAAGAATGTAAGAGCATGAAGCAGTATTTAAAGTTTGAAATAGTTTTGGAAATGAAGATCCAGAATGCTCAATTAAAGGCTCTACTTGACCATCTCTGATTCTGTAGATCCATTATTCCCATAGACAGACTATAGTAACTGCTCTGTCAATATCTAACTGAATGGGACACAAAAATTGCAAACTGAAAGTCAACTTCTAGACTGGAAGTGGAGGAGGAGGGTTGTCTGGAATTTCTGTTTTCAGTAGTGAAAGGAATAGTTTTCTCTCTAGTATCACTGTGTATCTACTTTTCAAAGTTCTTCCATTTTATGCATGATCACTCCTGTGGCTGGCAGAAACTACAGTTTCTCAGAATCCAGTTTGTGATTCTGAGTTTTATCACAGTAAAAGGCCAGTTCCTGGTTGCACTCACTTCTCACAACACCATGAATTTTGCTTTCATATCACGCTTCTGTATCTTGCTTCAGGAGCAGAGTGAAGACCAACAACTTTTACTCAAAGCTTCCCAAAGCCCGGTGTCCAGGACAGTACTCTGAGATGTCGAGAAGGTCAGCGGAAGCAAAAGTCAGCAGCTTAGCTTTCCTGACAAGTTTCCAGGGGGAAAAAAACCCAAAAAAACCTAGGAAAGGACAAAAAAAAGGCCCCTCTCACATCTGACAGGAATGACTCTCCATAAAACAGGAATAATGTGCTCATACAAGTACAAGCTTAAGTGGGTCACAGGCTGACATCAGCCAACATTTTGTCCAACCAGGCATGTCTCTGCCTGAAGTATCTTACTGAAGAAGTATTTTGGGGACAAAATATTAGTTTGAACACAAAAGCACTATTACAGTTGATTCAACTTTGAATGGTGAAGCAAGAGGATTCTGCAGAGGTGGACAGGTGGACAGTAAAGAAATTGAAATGTCCCTTGCACAGGAATTGTGATAACTACTGATTTTTTTTTTTTTTT
>VXBC01009638.1:885956-951125 GCA_013399945.1 Ploceus nigricollis
CTTTACCTACTGATTTTTAGAAGACTATACACCAGCAACATCAACTAAAATTAAATCCAGAAACTTACATACACTTTGAAATATTGTTCATCCCAAATTCAAAGCAAGTTATAGGAGGAGGAAAAATGGGCAAATTGATTTTTTAAAATGGTGGTTACGTAAAATTATACAAGAGATGCACCAGTGACTCTTGTTTATATCAGAAAATGCTGAAGAAGAATGAACAGTAAGTAGGCCTATTGGTCCTACTAGATCTAAGTGGGAAAAGAAAACTATTTTTCACTGAAAATCATAAGGATCCATGACTTCATTTCCAAGGACTATCTTGAAAAAACAAATACAGATATATTAATGTTCTAGATAGGAACTGGCAGCATACAAGGTGGGAAAAAAAGCATTTTAGAGGTAGGTTTTGCTTTTATTTCTTTTCCAAACAAAAGAGATTTTAACCATGTTTTCAGAAGATGAGAAAAAGGAGGAGGCACCAACAGAAAGGCAGCACTGGTAACAGCACTGAGGATTTATTTACCTGTGGGGCATAAAGCTATTGATAAAAACTTCCAGCACTGACCCCCAGCTGGGAGCCCCAAACTGTAATGTAGCTGTTCCTGGTAAGATAATTGTGACTGCTAATGCCCTCAGATCACAAGACCTAAGCATATAATAGAGATACAACTTAAACCACACCATGAAAGACAATGAGAGCTGAATTCATTCCACTCTAACTCAGGAACAAGTCTTACTAATAAGGTGTGCCACTCTCCCATTGCAGGAGTGTGTCGCTGGACAGGTCTGACACTTTTCGTTTGTAGTCCTATCACAGTGTAACCTGAAGGTAATTTCAGCAGAAAATACAAACCCATCTCCTACTGTTTGCATTCAAATCTCATCTTCACTCGACAAGAAGCAACTCCCCACCATGACCTTACTATTTACACCTGGAGGCACAGCGTTTCCAACTGAGAGCCACAAAATGAGCTGATAGTTTTCCTAGATACAAACAAGTGTAAAATGTTCTGAGGTTCACTGTGGAGATGGTATTTCAATTGTACCACATGCATCACTCTGATACAGTAGGTGACCCTGAGTAAGGACAGAAGATGGGGGAAGGGAGAACAGACGTGTTGGCTCAGCATGGGATACAGGAATTATCAGAATCATTTTTGCAGGAGATGCGGTTGAATTAATGTTTAAACCAATTAATTATGTCCTCCACCTCTGCAAGTCGTAGTGCAACTCATAACAACTCACAGTGTCCTAGGCTTCTACATATTAAATGTTTAAAAAGTAAATCCAATTGTGAAGGGTTAATATTTATAAGTATAGGCCAAAAAGCATTTACTGTGGATGAACCATTCACTTCCCTCCTCCCAAGAACAACTGTTTGAGCCCCCTAAGCAGTCTATGTTCAGAACAATTTCCTGGAAAAATGGATTAATGGGAACACTGAATGTGAGGCTCTCAAAGAAGCGTGGCAAATGTGATTTCTGATCAACTGTGTAATTCTACACAAGTATCACTCTCCACAGTACTTTACCATGTTAACACGTTACTTTTCATATACTTTTAACATCATAACATGTTGTGTTATGAAGCAGTGTACCAGCTTCTGCACCATATTTGTTCTATAAACAAATAAAAACTCCATAAAGTCTGTTGCCTAAAACTCACTGAACTCATTTAGGCTGGAAAGATTTTCCATAAAGAAAAATGCAAATATTCCTGTTATTAAACAGATAAATGCAAATGATCCAAAAACCTGTGAGTTTCGTGTGAACAGATGACCTCCTCTGAGCTCCTTCTCTGGCATTGGTTCAGCATCTCCTACAACCTCCCAAGAGGTCAATAAAAGACCACCAGCTTGAGGCATTCACAAAGAGGAACTATGCCTCTCACGCTACATCAAAGGAAATAAAATGTATCATGACATTAAAAGCCTTTCTAGAAGAACCCTTTACTGTCTCTAAGCAATCAAATCACCAGGTTCCACCTCCTAGTGTTTCTCCTGCACAGTGGAAAGACAAGAAATGTACCCAGATGAAAAGGTTTTGCACTTGACAACAAAACACTGAACATTGAGTATTCTGAAAGTACACTAAATCCCTTAAACAATAATTAAGCACCAAATGAACCATTTAAAAATTCACCACTACCATTAGAACAAATTAAATTAAGCCAAGATTAACATATTAAGTTTGCTCAACCCAAAAGCAGATAACTTCACATAGTTCCTGTTTAGCAATGTGCAAACTATTTTTCAAAATACCTGACCGCAAAGATGGGCCAACAATACATGCAAACAAACTGGGTAACTTATATTCAAAGCACAATGGCAAACTAGCTCTTTATCTTTTCCCCTGCAGTAGTTAGGATACTCCATTTCCAAGGCTTCTGCTGATAAAAATTAAGTTTTCACATTCTAACATATCCTAATAGCCAATTTACAAAGCTGTACCCTTTTTGATTTGCACCTGTGTGTTACTTGCTGATTCCTGTGGGGGAGAAGCGAGTAAGGAGGAAATTTCCACAGGATTCTTTAAACATCCAGAAAGTCTATTTCACTGAAAACTATTTTGTTCACATGTGTTGAAATTTTTTGCATTCCTTTGACCTTTATGTCAATGAAAACAACAGGATATGGGCAGCTGAAAGACTTCAGTACAGTAGGTTATCTTCTCTGTATTATTCAAACCAGGAATGCCCAAACACAGGGCCATTATACAGGGCTGTAGGTTAAACACAGATGTTTGAGCTATTCACAGAAATAATACAAATGTCAATACTTTTAAGTGGAAAGAAACAAACCCAAACATTTTCAGACCCACGTGCAAGTTTTACCACATAAAAGTGAAAACAACTTAGCTTAATTCTGTAAAGAAGGAAACCCTTTTCTTTGGGAATTTACATCTGTTACCCATTACTGACCACGGCAATGATACACAGGTAGTGTTTGTATGCAAGAATATTTACAGATTCAACACTTTTCACTCCTAACACGGGAATGTTTTTCCATTTTTACTATACAGGCAATAATTCATAGAGCAAGCTAAGTAGGGCCATCCTTTCAAATGGTCATCTTGCAATGAGGTAGGAATTTTTATATTTATATTATTTTTATATAATGGTAAGTGCAAATAAGGATTATGCATTTAGCTTTAAAGAGTTTAGAGAAGTTCAAAATCATAAAAAAGATGACAATAATAAAGAAAAAAATATCCCAGTGGTTCCCACGTTCCAAATGTTTCAAAACATGTGGGCTTGTTCCTCAATTCACAAAAATATAAAATTGAAGTAGCTTTGTATGAAATTCCACCTAAACCACCTTCCCATGAGATGATTATTGATTATTCAGGAATATAGCAAAGTTGCAAAGTTTTTAAATTAAAAAATGCTTGACAACAGACCAATTTTCAGTACAACTACTATTTATGTTATTCAACAACCAACTATAGGCACTGGCACTTATAATTGCCTCCCAGAATCTGTATAAAATTGTTTTCATATGCAATTTCAGTGTAAATTGATTAAACAGCAACTAAAAAGCCAGGCAAAATACAAAGGCTGAAGACTTCAGTATTGAGCCTGAGCAGCAGTTTATGCTATTAATGATACCTAAGAGAGGCCTCTGATGAGCCTTGTCCTCACAGGTGTAATGTGAAGAATGGAGCACACCATAAGTGCTCCAGAAGATGCAAACTCCCAGTACAAACTGACCAACATGACATTGAGAGTAACATTTAAATTTCAAAGGCAGTGCAAGATAATCTTTTCAAGGAATTTAGACATGTCATTTCATTGCCAGCTGACACAACCTTCACATTTAACATAAATTACACTTCTATTTATGCTATTAGAAACCTAATTATCCAACCCACTCATTCTAACCAGATCTGAAAGCTACCTAAAACTAAATTTGACCAGTATATCAAAACTTCACCTTTCAATTCAGTGATTAAGCCGTAATTCTATTGCACATTTATTTAGATTGTATCTGGAAAGGAAGCTTATCAATAGGGTAAAGGATATTGCAAGCACCTTCTGAGGTTTCTACTTAATTCTTCAGTATTTACAGTAGAGGAAATAATGCAAATAAACAGATGGAAATTGCTATGAAAGAAAACAACCTCTTTAAAACACCTGAGGGGTCTGGAGGGGCTGGTACCACTTTCTTTTGACTGCCCCATCAGAGGCACAAACTCCTCAGGCATGAACTTAAAACTTATAATTTTTCATAGCTTGATAAAAGATTTTTATTGTGTTAAATGCTGTTGCAAATTGACAATTAACAGCTCTTCATTAAAATGCTGGTTTTTTACAAAGACACAGAAATGCCAGAAGCAAGTGTAACTCCTATTCTGGCTGGCTCATACAATACCTATACTTGGCAGGAACAAATTAGAATCTTCTAATCAACATCTCTACTCTGCTGTAAACCCTGCATACATTTTTTTGTTGCTTGGTTGGTGAGGTTTGGGGTTTTTTTGTGGGGTGGGTTTTGGTTTTTTGGGGTGTGTGTATTTTGGTTTGCTGCTTTCTTAATAAACAAGCCGTTCTTGCAATCTACTTCATCAAACTGGACATTAAGGCTTTTTCCCAGCACTCAGGAGTCACTGCTCCTCCCACCATCCTAAAAGATACCCATGCACAGGTTTTTTGGGAGGGCAAGGTAAACCATTACAGATATTCAGAAAGCACATTCATTAGCAATGTACACCATATATCACTGTCTTTGCTGACAGCTATCATGCATTACAAAGCTCCCAGTTATTACTAGGAACTGACATATACTCCACCACTTCAGTCCTAGCCAAAAATACTGGTTGACAAGACTTGAAAGACATACAGCATGCCTAAGCTATCCAGTAATGAAAAATTTAAATCCTTTGCAGAGACAGGACATAAATCAACCAATTTTTTCATTGAAAATGAAGTTGACAGTCCATCCAGTGAATGGCAAAACTTCCTCCTTAAAAGCAATTAGACCTTTTGTCTGCAAGGTCAAGTACACTGAGAAAGATCTACTGGACCACAGGTACTGATGTCAAAGTGTTAAAATTGAAACAAGTGTCCTGTGGCTTATTTCTCTTTCTCCCTTCATGAGAAAGAGTTTCTATTGCCAAAGATTCTTTTTTAATCTTGTTCCCACTCCCAAGTTCACTATGTCTTTGTCAAAGCTATAAAATCTGGAGCACAAGCGTAAAATTAGGAACAGCATCTTGATTTCTAGCTTTGGGTTTTGTGGTAGCCACACTGAAATGCTTCTTACATGACAGTTAATTAGTCTACTTTTTAAAGATGTTGAAGGATAGAGTAAAAGAAACAAAGTGCTTACAGTATTCACAATATGTACTGCCCCACAGCTACTGTCCAACCTACACCTAGCAGCAGAGCAAAAATATACAAGACATGACTGCGCCATACAGCTACAGCTCATGGCAAACCCTGCCTTGCCTTGTCTTACAAGGCAGGGTAGAAGGTGAGAAGAATGCCTACTTTATGAATGCACACATGGAGGAGGGAGACCACCATCAATGTATCTGCTGCAGTTTTTGGTGAACACCTGCCACAACTACGCCACAAATGCCAGCACACAGCATATTAACACATCCATGCCCAAGCCAAAAAAATTGCAGTCCTAATGCGTTCACATACTTTACTGGTCATCCAAAGGTGACAGCTCATAGCCTGGCAGAGGCCGTGGGTGGTCAAGAAGTGGCAACGAAGTGTGAAGTTGCCTTTGCTGGGCAGAAGAATTTGATGATTTGGAAAAAAAAAAAAGTGGTATCTTGAGAGAAAGAAGAAAGAAAAAAAACCCACCCAGGATTCAATCCTTTCTCTACAAAGTCAGAAATAGAACAGCAATAGGAATTCCTCCCACAAAGCAATAGAAATTCAGATGACCTTCAGGCCACAGGGCAATGGCCTTAAAAGCAGGTCCTGTGCTGTTTTCATATCCCATTCTGAAACTGCCAGCTGACTGTGCAGCTGCTCCAGAAGTTATTACAAGAGAATGACTCTGGCACTGATGTCGCCTACACATGAAATAAGAAGAGGTGGAAAAGGGAGAAAAGATAACAGATGTTGTTCACAACATACAGGAGACCTACAAAAATGCAATACAGTTCAGAAAATTCATATTAAGGTTCAAACTAAAAAGTTACTATCTCTCATTTTAAAAAGTGGAGGTGGTTGTTAGATGCAGAGAAGAGCATAAGCAACCAGAAGCGCACCAGAACAGAATTAGCATAGTTGAGGGTTTTATTACTAAGAAGGAAGCCCAAGCAGTGAGGCAGAGTACTCCAAAGTATTCACAGCATGGATTTTGGGTGCCTGGGAAGCCAGAACTCTGCCAAATTGGTTTTTACTGGTAGGTCATGATCAAAAGGTTCATTCCAAAGCTGCCTGCCTGCAGTGCACACCTGCAAGACCAGTGCTCCCCAGTTGTGGGAATACCTGCAGCAATGAGGAACAATTTGGGATTAAACAGCAAAATGAGCTGACATCTAAACATCTAATGAGAAGGCTCCTTCTCTTTCTTGTAAGCAAGGATACAGAAAAGCTTCCAAAATTAATACTTCCAAGAAGCTTACAGACATAGGGATTGCAATTGTTTCACTGATTCCAAAACACAAAGCTGCTTTCTTTTAAAGCCAAAATGAAATTAGAAGACAATATTTCAACACAATTAGAAGTATTACTTGGTTAGTACCAGAACAGGGCACTCTCACTTGCCAAGCAAGAGGTTAAGTATACAGCTGTGAGCAGCAAGGAACTTATTCAAGCACCAAGGGAAGAAAAGAAGACAGAAGCTGAGGAGACAAATGTTGTCAGACAGCTCTAAAGGGAAGAGAGACTTCAGACTGGAACTCTTTCCCACAAATCCCACAGCTGGATAACTCTAATTTTATTCAGGAGCTATTAAGAAGGAATTGCTACAGACCAAAAAAGAGCAGCTGTTCTAAAATGTCTACAGGATTTCAAAAAATTAGTTTCCCCTTTCCCCTTCTTCCCAGCATAATTTATTTTATTTCTATTATGTACACAGTGTACAAAAATAGTGATAAGCTTATTGAAATTACAGTAGTAGTTCAGGAGTTAAGATAAAAAAAAATGCACTACAGTAATGGTAATGTAAAGTGAATTTTTTCTCCTCTTTTCACTGATCTTCATATAAAGCTTTATTTAAATGTTATCAGCTTCAGCATTGGTTAATCACTTTCACAATTCTTTAACATGAAATTAGTCCCCCTTTCTCAACAACTGGTGGCAGGTTATGCCAATCCAAATGAAGCAATTACGACAGAAATCAAGTCTAACCATTTACATTTTCATTCACTGTAACAGTCTTTAAGTGTGATTAATCAAATCAGTCTTCCCTTTTCAGCCAGAGCTGTAATTGCTAAGTGCAAATTAAAGCATATTATATATGACATATGATACTTAATCTGAAGACAAATTTTTATTAAGGTTTAAGTCAAACTTTGTTAAATGAGTTAAAGATATCCACTGAATATATCTTAACATTACATACATGCCCTATGGGAAAAGAAAAAATATTACAAAATATTACAAAAATACTTCAAGCCCCACAGATAATCCAACTGCTTTGACCAATCATCCTTGTAAGAATATATAGAATATCTTCACAGATTCTACCATGTCATTCAAAAGGGGATAGCAGATAATTCTAGAATCCTAAACAATTCTTTTTCAGCAATAATGTACAAAAATCCTTCACAATAATAAAGAAGAACTACTAATTCTGTGAATAACTCCCTACTGGAGTAAGCTGACAAGACTTCAGTTATTTTAATAATTGTTGACAACGGCTGGAAAAGCCCACTGCTATTACTAAGCAAACAGGGGCAAGAAAATTACACCAATAAGGAATCTAAAAGATAAGAGTTGCTATTCTTATTCAATATCCTGATGTGTACTTTACCCTCTTAATTTTGCATGTATTGATAACCATATTAATGGTTTCTGATGTGGTTAAATAGTCCTCTTTGTCCTACTATATGTGTAACTGTGAACCTATTTTATTGACAAAATCCGGAACAGAACAGTATTGTCTCAGAAAGACAATCAGGAAAAAGCAGGCTGCAGAACCTCTGAAAAATCTTCACAATCTAAAAAGAAAAAAAAAAATCCCAACCAAAACATGACACAGTATTGCTTTTGGAGGGTTTGCTACTTACAGAAACATGGCGTGGGATATTGCTTTAGTTCGAAGAGAAAAAAAAAAGACATTTGGGGTTATAGTAATGGAATCCATCCTCAGTGCACTGAGCAGTCAANAAAGAAAAAAAAAATCCCAACCAAAACATGACACAGTATTGCTTTTGGAGGATTTGCTACTTACAGAAACATGGCGTGGGATATTGCTTTAGTTCGAAGAGAAAAAAAAAAGACATTTGGGGTTATAGTAATGGAATCCATCCTCAGTGCACTGAGCAGTCAAAATGCAACATATCTGAGGATGTACAATTATGCAATTATGAAGAGTTAATCAATTACCTTTTTCCTATGAAATAGTCCTCCACAGAAAGCATTTGCTTTCCAACAGACTTTACTATTTACATCACAGAACAGCTAATAAAATTTGTACTAATATTGAAACACTATTTTATATATACATATATATATGTAGATAAATAGAAGACATCTACTCAATGTCCTGTGTCTTAAGTACACAATTAGTCCTCTTAAAAAAGAAATCTTACCTAAAATAACTACACTGCTGCATATTATGGGAAAAAACGTGTTGTGTCAGATAACACAATGCTTTCCACCCAATTCACGTTATAAACCATGCATTTAGAATATAAGTACACTTGTCACACAGCCTGTGACAGCCCCACTGGACAGTACAGTCTGACACCTGTACATCCCATACAGGATCTAGCAGGTGTAGGATGACCAGCAGCTGGCTGACACTACATGGAACAAGATAGAGGAGGGGAGAGGTTAGAGACAGGCAGAGGTTCCCCTCCCAACAGGGAGAAAGTACTGTTTCATCTCCTAGCTGCAGCAGTCACAGAATAGGGAATCTAGCACTTCTGAGAACCTTATTTTTCTTTCCAATCTGACAATTGGCCAATAGCTTCAGAAATTATTTTAGGGAAAGGAAGATGCATTTGGGAAAGTCAGCTGACAGACAGAGAGCAAGCCTTTGACCTCTACCATGTCTCCATCCCTGGAAACCAGGATGAAATGTCCTTGTGAGTAAAACTCACATAATCCAAGTGTGAATTTGTTCTATTCAATCCTCATTTTTCATTCACTAAGAGCACTGTTTCTTATATATATCCAAAACCATCTGCACAATGAAGAATAAAGTAGATGCTAAAGGTGGATTTCAAGAAGCCTTAGCTGCTATGAGACATCTGATTGTGAAAGCTTAATGCAGACTTGCCTATTCCACTGTGGGATACCTACATTCTGTCTGGTACCTGAAATACATTTTTTAACTTAATTCAAGGCACAGTTAAGCCACCATGCAATTACCACATTCTCATTTGTTTTTTCCATTAATTGTTGAATAGCATTTCTAATTGGATCTCACTAGTTTAAAATATTAAACAGAAAAAAGAAAATAACCTAATTCCATCCAGGCTGTATTCCTGTCGTTACATACATTTCAAATTACCAGTTTAATACCTTATCCCACTTGCACTCATCTGTCATGGGCAGCAGGGTACAAAGGAAAGAAAACAAAAAAGGGAGAAAGGAGAATTAAAAAGGTGCAGGACTGTAACAGACCCCTACCTTTCCATAATATGGCAAGACAGCATTTCATAGGCTGGCTATGAGTCCAATGGTAAATCGACTTTTACTTCTGAAATCAGGAATTTTTAATTGCAGTTTGCCTTGTACTGTTTAGATGATGGAAACATCCTTCTCCACGCAAGCACTGCTCAATCAGATTCTAAGCTGTCGGTCATCAGAATGACACTTTACATGCATAGTATGTAAAGTGTTTTTATATGTACATTTGCCATACATACATACCAACATTTCAATTTAAAAACATTTTTCATCCTCTGGAAAAGTTTTCCTTTCATGACACAGTCTACCACAACTGCTACTAGTAATATTCTACAGAGTAGCACTCTTTGCTTAAATATACTCAGATGCTTCATGAAATCTCTGGATTTACACAGTTTTCTTTGAAGCTGCCTTAATTACAGGAAGGTTTGTGACTTTTTTAAATTAAGAGTTAAGAGAAGCCAAGAACAAGATGATTAGTAGTCACAACATTAATCTTTTTGCTGTACCTAACAACTTCATTTACTATATAAACCCTTGTGGAGCTGCTGTTCTATTGAGCTGATGTTGATGTACTTGCTAGGAAGTTACTTCTACCTTTTCTGTTCTCCTCTGAGGTGTAACAGATGGGCTCTCAGGAAATTGAATCAGATAAGAAACACACTTACTGACTTCAGTGAGCTCTTACAACGCTAAAACAGAAAAATAAGGTTCACAAGTGACAAAGAAACTCAACACATTTCATTTAAATACAAAGACTTATTTGACAGTGGAAAAGAATTCCCGCTTCAGCAATGAGTTTTAGAAAATATATTGTCTTTTAATATTATTATTATCATCCCTTAATAAAGATGTATTTTAACAATTTTCTGGACAGACTTTACATACACTGCTTTCATCACTGGAAAGGAACAGCACCACTCACAATGCACATTGAACAGCAGATTCCAGCCCTTAACTCCCCAGCACAGTTGAGCAGCTTCATGCTACATTACTTTGGTAATGCAAAAAGAACCCAAAAATAGAGACATTTTTAACTTGGACTGTCTAAGTCTCCAGGGAAATGAGGCTTAGGCAGTCCCTCATCTGTTCACTTGTCACATTTAAATTTGCTGGCCAATTTCAACTAAATTTGATAAAGAGTTTGGATACTCAAAAATAATTAAGTTCCTGCAAATTCTACAAAAATTAGAAGCTGAGTACAAAAGAGACATCTACAAAATGCTTACAGGTGAAGGCAAAGAACTTTTAACTAATCTATCATCCGTCACCTCATTAATGAAATAAAAACACTCAGCATGTGTTGCATTTGAGTATATATTGTGTTTATGCATATTTGAGTAAATATTCACCATATATATTCAAAACCTTATGGGACAACCTGCTCTAGACAGCCCTGCTTGAGTAAAGGGGGTGGACTAAAATTATCTTTCCCGTCTGATCTGCAAAATTTTGGGGTGGTGTGGTGGTGTCACATGTGTAGTTTCAGAGAAGCCACACCAAATGATATTGAACAGGGATGCTAGAAAGGAACTCAAGGGGAAGAGGAAGAAGACCTCGTTGAAAGGTGAAGGAAATAAATCCAAAGGCAATTGAGTTTTAGCCATTATGCTATTAATGGTCCTTTTTTCTTCGATGGCCTTCAGAACTTCATTGAAGACTTGTCACTGCACTCTCCATGTGCTATTAGCAGAGTCATCTTGGAAATAATCTCTGAGGTTACAAGCTACACAAATGTCATTACAGCAGTGTAAAACACAGTTTTGATAGCAAAGACCATTCCTTTAACCTTTGACACTGATGTGAATGTACCCACATTAGGAGTTGCATGGAGTTTGAAAACACATACTCCTTATTAAATGAAGAAATAAATACAAAAATGTAGAGATGAGGCTTAGGCGTGTCATTTTGGTGAAGGAGAGTACTGGAGGACAAATTTTGAAACAACTACCAGGGAGAAATAGTGAGAACCAGTAAATTAGGGAGATGATGGAACTTTCCCAGCCTAACTGAATGCTCCAAAAGATTCTTGTACAAGCAAAAGAGTAAGAGTGGGGTCTGGAGGATCCATAGCTGGGTCCTCCCCATCAGCAGACCAGCCATATGCACATTTCCTGGATGAAGTGTATACTCTTTTGTGAAGGAAGCTGAGAAGACAAAGGCATTGTGTAGCCAACAGCAGATTCAGGGTGGAAGCCTGGTAAGGAGAAAGGCGACAGATCACAGGAGCAGGATCAACCCCCTACTGTGGGCATGCAAAAGGAGGCATCTGCAAGTGAGCTTTTCATCTGAACTTCTCTTAGAAACAGTGGGCCATCAAATCCATTAATTCATGAGGACTGGAACATCCCACCCTAGTCAAGTCAAATAACTTGACCAGACCAACAAATGGGGTAGAAGAGGGCTTCAGAAGCCTAGGAAACACTAGGCTTAAAATCTGTGTCTAGGCAAGTTCACAGAGCATTCTAGATGCTGACAAGGGCAGTGACAGGCGGTAGGAATCAGAAGCTGCAAGGCTAAGAAACAGCATCAGTGTTGAAAAACATGGAGAACAATGGAAAACATGAAAACCTCACAGAGGTGAGTGCTTGGATGGGGCACAGGATCCAAATGAAGAATTATGATCGAGTTCAAATTTGAAAGAGTTAAGGAAAAGCAAACTTGATATGGGTTGGATTAGCACACCAAGTTCCTAAAACTGCTAAAGGGCTGCTCTGGCACAGTGTATGTAGATTCAGCACTCCTGCAGGAGTAACAGAAGTTGAAGGACTCACTAGCATTGTGCTTAATTTAAAAAAGAAAGCAGCATGAAAATATCACAATATTTTTGCAAAATATTATAGAAAGGAAAAGCTTTGTGGGTAATCTCAACAGCATTTAACAGCACTGTAGTAAAAGGTAAAATGATGTACACTATCTATCAAAGTATTTGAGAAAATACAAGTGAAAACCATATGGCTGAGCAAAGTCATAGCAGGCAGTCAGAAGCAAAAAAAAAAAAAAAACCAAACAAAAAAACAAACAAACAAACAGGGCCTATTGAAATTACAAAATTATAATTCTCACAGGCCAACAAATTAAAGGCAATAAATCATGCCCAAAAATATTTAAGGAACAATCTGGAAAAGACACAAAAACTAATAATGCCACTTTTGAGCTGTAAATTCCATCACACCGGAATACTAAAATGACTAATGGACACCAACCTTTGATAACACCTGGGTAAGCACAAAGCAGTAAACCTGGTAAATGACTCCAGAGAAAGTCAGAGGAACCACTCTGAAATACATGTTAATGACTACACAGATGAACAGGACACCTTGAAAAAGGCTTATAAGCTTTTGTAAATTGGTATCATGACTGATAAACCTTTAAAGAAGATTCCCCATGCAAGAAAAGCAAATTAGAAAGCCCATTGAGCACTTTCAATGTCCTTCACAAAAAGCTCTTGAAGCCACAAAGCAGCCACAGGGTAAGAGTCATGTTGTTGCTTGGATATGTAACTTTATGAAGGTCAGAAAACCAAAGAAAAATAAACTGGCAGGACTCCTCCTGGAAATACACTGCCTAGAAGTATTTTGTGGGTATCTCTTCAGATCCACTCTACTCTGTTATCTATAGACAAACTAATTATTCAGCAGTAGGAGCAGAGAACATCATGGCCTGGTATAAATTCTTGGAAGAATGACATCTGCAATAGTCTGGGCACTTCTGATTCCTCTCAGTACAGAAAGGATGTAAATGGAAAAGTTACTGAGAAGGACAGCAAGCACCTTGAAACACATGGAATATACTAACCTAGGGAACCATTAAGACACCTGGATCCTCAATCCAGAAGATGAGGTAACTGAGATGTGATGGTAATTTATAAGATAATGAATAACAGGAAAATGGAGACAGAACAACTGTTCAGTGCACCTTCCAATTTAATAACTGAGGAACATTAAATGAAGTTAATGTGTGTCAAGTTCACAGAGGGCTTTCCTCACTAGTCATTATTCTTGCTCAAATACCTGCAACAGACATCAGAAGTTCCATGTTTAAAACGTAACTGGATGTATTTTTTTGGACTAAAACTTCTTCAAGCAATAAAAAACAAAATCCACCATAGACTAGGAGAATATTCTGGGGTCTTTGTCCAGTGACAATGAAAGTCACTATCCTATTGCCAAAAGCAGACTTTAGCTTTAGTCAGTGCAACCATTTGTATATTTTACTGGCATATTTCAGTAAAAAGCACTGGGGTAATGGCCATTTTCAGACACTTTGACAATGCAAGATCCTCTAATTTTGTCCTAACCATTAAAGGTATATTCATCATATTCAGAATAAGATTTTAAAAAGAACTTGGCTTTCATATATGACTAATTCAGAAGACAGACCTACTAGTGAATATTTATATCATCCCAGATTTTCATGAAAATCTGTAGATTACAAATAAATCTTTATAAGAAGTTTCTGTTACATAACCAAGCTGTGTTATCAACTTCAGAAGGCATCAAAGGAACTAATCTCAGCTCTTTATATGCAAAGCAATACTTCAATTATATCTCCTTGGCCTTAACTTTCAGGCTAGGTAGGAAAGAGTCTAAGTAGTAATATATGTAGAGCAACCCAAGTTTGCACCTTTTTCTGTAATATATGCAGCCTAGACATAATATCCCAAGAAGCAATACGTTAAAATCTTCATACATTCTACATTAACACAGTAAGGCAGTTAAATGAAAGTCCAATATAGTAAAGGTAGCTGGAGGAAAAGAAAAGAGAGTAGCAGGGGGAAGCAAGATATGATAGTATTATATATCCCCAGTGACATGAATAAATTTTTTTTGTTTGCATTTAATCTTCATATAGCCTTTTTCCCCAGCTCTGAATTTCATTTATCACTGTATGCTGATAAGCTGTCAACAGTGGCAACACTTTCATATATTTTTGTGCAAGAACAATAAAAACATGACCCTTATTAGGACTTCTCAAAGGGGGAAAAAAGCCTAAAACCAAACAGTAATTTATATTATTCTTATTTTCCATCAAATAGAAACAGAATTTAATCCACAGAAACAACATATTTGAAGTTTCCCTTGAGGCAGGAGGGGGAATGTTACTAAAACAGAGACAAAGGAGCTGCTTTGCAATATGCCATAATAGGTTAACTAAAGTTCGAACTGTGAAAAGTTAACATAATACATGTTTTACAAGATGAGAGAAACACTGAAAAGATTTCAGAATTATCTTTTAGGAGGATACAGATATTGCTATTTTAAAAAAAGATTTTCATCAGGAACAGCTTCTGAATCAAAACAATACTTTCAAGAACATGAACCAAAATCTGCCTACAGAGCGGAACAGTATCTGTAACAGGACTCACATTTATTTCCATTTTTTTAAAGAGGTTTGTTTAATAGTTTTTCTCCAATACAAAACAACAGGAGAAACAGAATTTGAAGAGTATCTGGGACTCCCCGCACAGCACTTAGAAGAACAAAATGTTTGAACAGTTCTCACTGCTACAAAGAAACGTATATTGAAAATATGTTAAAAAATTTAGCCATGCACTGAAGCTGTCAGAGAATATAGACTGTTCACCATCCCAAGATCTGTAGGCTAACTGTTGAGTTCCATGGTGATAGCTGAGAAACTCCAATTTCTTTTACAGAATAGAGACAAATCCCCAGATAAAATACATAGAAAGTAGTTACCTTTAATATTGTAACAATGCCAACAACCAGTATTTCATTGACATGTTTAGAAAACAAATTCCTGAGAGATAAAAATATTTTATCATTAAGCAGTATTTGGTCTTCTCAAAGCTATGCAATAGAGTCTTCTATATGCATCCTTAACATATCCAGGTCAGTGTCATGTGTGAGCATATCTGCATTATCATTTCACTGTTGCAGGCTGTGCACACTCCAGTATTTGATTAGCAGCTGCATGCTGTGTACCCATCTTACAATACATGCAGGCATACAAATCTACACAACTAACCAAAAGACAACTGTCAAGGCTCTTACCTTAATTTGCATATTATCTTGCAAACGCAGCACGTTAGGCAAACATTTTGATTTTTAGCTGATAGATCCTTTAGCAGGTTTTTTTTTAGCCCTCAGGACTGCTACTCAGACCAGCCTCATAACACCTTAGGATGGGTTTTGATGGCACATAATCACCTCTGCCTAGATGGTGGAACAAATAACCACTCCTAGAAAATTTATTTTATCCACTTAGAAAATCAGTCCAAGAAACTCTGTCACAATAGAGCTTGAACACATTAAGAGCCTTCACATATTCTAACGGCAGGCAGAGTTTCTAAATGAGAAACTGTGCAGAGTACTCAAGTCCCAAGGGAGAACAAGGTGCATCACACCCCCATTCTTTCAGCTGCTGCCAGTGACACAGCAGGCACTGGACAGAGATGCTGTTGCATCCACCATTCCCCAGTTAGCAGAGGTATCACCTTGCCCTTTGATTTGACTTGAGAGGGAAGAAACTTAACCTTCCTTTCCTCTGCAATGGCTGCTATCTCCAGTTTCTAGTTTCCAAGCAAGAATCATGACACATGACAGTTCCTGGGAACAACCGCGCCCACCAACCCAGAGCCAACACAGGAATTTTTAGCAGGTCTTTGAAAAACAGCCCAATGTAATTAGTGTGTTCCATTATTGTGATTCAGGTAACAGTTTAGAAAATGTTGTCTTCCAACATCAGTTTCACGCCAAGAACTTCACAAATTAAATTAATGTAATTTGTTGTAAAATTGTGCTGACACACATGACCACCTTTAAAAATTAACTATGTTAAATATACTCAGTGTTAAAGATACTTTGTTATTCATACACATCATGTTGTTCACAAAAAATAAACCCATGGAAACAACTCTGAGGGAAAGAGGGTCTGTTTATTAGAATAAGGAACTCTTAATGAAAATACACAACTGAGCTTCATGCAGTGCAAGCAACAACAGTTACTAATTTTAGTAAAATTCTCACAGTTATTTCTGTATTAAGCTTTGGTCCATGTACACTACCCACACATTGTTTGCATTCTGTAACCATTTGGTTATAACCTGATTTAAACAAGAGTGTATAATACACAAGATGGCAAGGATCTACAGGCGGAATTTACTTAGTGGCCTAAGTACTAGGATCATGGATAACAAATAAATAAGCTTTTGGACTGCATAATCTCCATCACCAGTCAGATCAACTTAACCCACTTGAAAAAATGCTAAAGACTTCTAGGAATCTTGCAACATCAGTTAATGTATTCATTTTGGAGTAATTTTTGTTTGTAAAGATTTTATTGAGGTCAAAAAACCCATTTAATTCTGACTTGTGCTTGGAGATAACCTGATGCTTACATCACCACCTTCTTTAAAAATAAAACCAATTTTAGTTCTACACACAGACCTACCAGCTTCCACTTGTTCCTAACAATAGCAAAGGCAGCACAGTAATTGTGTGAGAAGTCAGGAACAAAAAAAGAAGAGTGAAAGGAAAAGAGGTATCATTTTACAAAGAACATCTATGCTGAAACTCTTAGGAAAAAAAAAAAAAAGTAATCAAAAAAACCCAGTTTGCCTGACATCAGTTTTTAGTGACCTGATTCTCTTTGGAATGCACAGTCATAAAAGGTAACTTATCATGTGCTCAGTTCTTCTCTCTTTTTATCTAATAATACACACAAGCAACAGTCTTTTGAAACTTTTTACAGAAACACTGTCGGGTACTTAGTTCCTGCTGAAGACAGAGTATTGAACTACACAAAAGAAAATCAGTGTGATAGAAGTTATGTATGCCTTAACTTTTGGGGATAACAAAAAGGCAGGAATAAATAGCCACAGTAAAGAGGGAGTAACACAAAAGAATGCTCACAAACAAAGAGCTCTTACCAAATACAAAAAAGATACAAGGCATACTTGATAAAAGTTCAAATCAAGCATTAAAACTGTTGAGTGTATTCCACATTCTGGTTGGGGTTTGTTTTTGCCTATTACAGGTAACCTATAATTACCAACAAACTTCATTAATAATTGACACATGATAAAAAGATTTGCACCAAAAACATGTAAAAGCCCCAGCCTGGGCAACCTCACACACTTTAAAATGTGTCATTAATTGTATTAATGATTGTATTCCTTTAAATAAGGATTTTGACAATGCCATCTTGGCACACAAGATAAAAAGACATGTGGCTCCAAATTTCAGTGAACACATGAACTGGTTGAATTTCTGAGAAAAGGATGATAGAAAGGGAAGACAACACTTCTGTTAAATTTAATGTGGCAATAAACAAAGCAAACAGGTAACTAGTATTGTTCTAGTCAACTTATCTTCACATTTAGGCCTCAAATTCCAAGAAAAGGTAGAACACCAAAGAGGACTGAAGGAGTCCATTCAGGAGGAACTGGACAAGAGATTACCCCTTATTTTCTTTTCTTTACTAGTGGTACCTAAATGGTTTTATTCTACATCCCAATGGATTGTGCACCCATCCCACTTTGGATACCACTGGTCTCCAAAGCCATCCCTTACCTAAGTACTATTCCTGCAGAGGCACAAGAAAAAGAGCTATATATTCACCAATCCAAGGCATTAAAGTGCACAATAGAGACAGCTTTCTTGTTCTTCAGAAGCAACCTTGAGTGGTACTCAACCACAGCTCAAAAACTACAAGCTGATAGCAGACACTTCTCTTGGCAGCATTCTAGTACATCTTATATAAGCAAATTGTCTGGATTTTTCCAGTCTCTTTTGTTGTGTTCCAGACTTTGCCCCAGATAATGAAGAGCTGACAGTAGAGCTGCCTTGCTATTTCAGTCCTACCCCTGAACAGCTGGTGTGGAAATACAAGCAGCAAATGCTATTACTCAGATAGGGTGAAATTACATCTTATAATTCAAGTCATTGTCTTTAAAACAAACAAAAAAAATCAATAGGCTATTTCATTGTTGACTAACGAATCACTGAATAACACCCAGAAACTTAATTACTTCTCCCTATTAAAATAATTTTAACCAAAGTGAAAAGCAGGATTTCTCCTCTACCACACACTGCTTAAAAAGTGAATCTGCAACAACAAAAAGGGGAAGACATACAAAAAGTAGACTCCTAAGAAACCACACTGAACACACATCAACACTTCCTACAGAAGAGCTCTTGAACAAGAGGAGGTATCATTTGTCCTCACCATCACCACTTTAACTAAAAAAGTATTCTCCAGACCCAATTTATTATATAAGAAATACGTATAGAACAAAAAATAATGTATAGAACAGTACTGAAGAGTCATCATCTGTTACATGAAGTCAAAACCAGGCATCAAACACAGATTTTGTATTAAGCACTCAAACTAAGACAGGCAAACATTCACCACAATAACCACCATGCTGCAAGGTTATCATAGTGAGAGTGATCCAATTAAACTTTTCTTCACAGTTGGGTGTCCGCCCCAGAAGCTTCAGACTACATAGCCTCACTCAGTCTTTTCAACCATGAAACCTAAACTGACTAGTCAAGTACAGCCTGTTGCACAAAGACTGAGCTCCACAACCAAATGCAAACATGACACTCCAAGCCCAAGAATGAAATAATAAAAAGTTCAGAGGCCTTTAGGCACATTCAGGAACTCCAAAGTTTATAGAAGGTGACTCTTAGTTCCTGCTATGTCTAAGTTCTACATGACTGTCTCTCTTTGGTGGCTTCCTACAGTGATGAAAGCAGCAGGCTCAATTTGGGTAATAGCCAAATAACAGTCCCTAGAAACACCATCTACTTGGACTTCATGAATTCTTTCTTTTTCCTTTTTAGGTTTTTTTTTTTCACCCCCTAATCTCAATACCAAGTTACCCTACTTAATTTCAGATTCCCTCCATTTAATGCTTAATTTAGAAAGTGAAGCAATTCAGTAGGAAATGAGGCAATTTATATCTATTCCCACTGCTGCTTCCTCCCAGTTTGAGTGTGTATAAATAAACATATAAAGCCACTCAAAGGGAAACAGCAGCCCCAAATATCCACTGCTTTAGAACAGCATCACTTCTGGCTGCACTGGAGAAGTGTGTCCTGCCACAATTTCTTAAAGAGCACTGTCATATAACACAACCTCAATTTACTGCTAGACTGGCACAGCCCACCCAAATCTCCTCAAACAGAGGTGCTGGTCTGAACTTACTAGCAAGTGCTATATCCATCAGCTATGTGGGAGAGAGATCACCCTAAGTCCTTTAAGGGGAAAAAAAAAAGCCAAACTGGATCCTGGAGACCTTTTCTCCCAAGCAGGAAAGGAAACCAAATGAAACCAATACCAAAAAGAAATAATCAGATTTATCTCCTGAAACAGTACTTTGCTCCTATGACAAGCCTCCAAAGCATGTATGTGGTGGTGAAAGGAGTCTCATACAGACTCATTCCTTTACAATGCAGGTTAGAGTGCTTTCTAAATTACTAGTCCTCGAAAAGACTTCTTTTAACATATCTAAGTAATTTAGACATGCTTTCTACATAAGAATAGTTAGAAACTTCACAGCAGACTCAAAATCAAAATTTATGCTCATTTATTTATAGCTGAGTTACTCTAAGACTTTGATCAAGATAGAGCAATAGATATGAAACAGTACTTTAAAAGAGCTGTTGGTTTTTCAGTTGTAACAACCAACTCAACTGAGGCAATTCAAACTTCCTTTTTCAATGTTTCACATTTCTAATGTTCTGAAATGCTCAGTAAGGCTCAAAACTAATATCTCCTTATTATAACTTGATTTCAATAGCTTGCAAGAAGCAGCATTTTTCTCTGCTCCATTTTAACAGCTTTGCTGATGCCCAGAGCACACAAGAGAAACACAGCCATGAAAAACGATAAAACAAGCCACTTGGATAGACTCAGCATCTTGGTTCCGGTGAAAGTGCTGAAAGGCATAAGAAATGAGAGGTCTCAGAGAAAAGGCTTGTGATTATAACTACGAGTAGGAATACAACTGTGGGGTACGTGTCAATTGTAACCCTGTCCCTGCTCCCCTCTCCTTTTTTCCTAATGCAAGGACAGATGAGAAATCTCAATCATAATGGCTTGGCACCCTCCACACTGCCACAGGATACGCCTTGCTCAACGCCCATCTGCCACTGCAGAGGGTAGGGTGAGTGGAGACTTGAGAGTTGAAAGAGATCTTCACTTATTTATGTTCTAGGACAGTTTGTCTCTCACATATCTATGCGTTGCAGGTGCACCCATTGGTGCTCAGATTGTACAAGTGCTTTTTTAATCAACAGGAAAACAATGGCAATGCTAAGTATTTCACAGGACAAAAGTATTATCAAAGACACTTAAACTGGGAACAAAAACAACAGAGCAGGAGAACCTCCTCTTTCACAGCTATGAAAGATACAGTGATCTGGTTTGCATCTCCTTTCTTATTCAGCAGAGACAACCTACATGTTAATGGCAGCTAGAATCCAGGTCCAGTGCAACCTTACTCACACAAGCTATATTTTCCTTTGCCCCTTAAGAAATTATTAAAAAACCCACAGGCAAGTAGAAATAGTTCATTTCTGAGGCTCTCAGACCATCTAGGAAACAGAGAAAACAACTCCCAGATTCCAAAACATAACCATTACCTTGATGGAAAGGAAAACCTTGTCTTCTACTATGTTACACCAGGTGATCTAACATTTGAAGAGTGCAGCTTTTCATGGATTATGTCATTCAGGATACAAGCTTGAATGTCGTTGGAGTTACTTGAAACAAATGAATTCAGCTTATCAACACCAAAATCACATACACCCACAATTCACTGTGGGAATTGGGTGTGTGGAATAGGAATGTGTTCTTTGCCTTTACAGTATCTCTTTTTTTTTTTTCCCCTTCATGCACCACAGCATTTTACTTGACTTAAAATGCTGGACACCGCCCAAAAAATGATAAGGAAACATAATTTCATTCTGACAACTAACTTTGTACATACTCTTTGAGAAGTTATTTCTAATTCAAAAGCTGCTCTGTAATCTATTTAATTACTGGACTCATCAGCTCAAAATGAAAAAATATGAATACAGAAAATACAGATTACAGATGTATGGAACATGGTAACCACTAAATGTCAACATTTTAGTTGTCAGATCTTATTTTGCAGATGTTTACTAACAAGTTTCACTTGACTCAATAAGAGTTTCTATAAAAATATTTTTTCCTATATCTTCGGAGCTGTTTTTTCCTCTATTTAAAAGGAAACTTACAGCTGAAATTATTCAGCATCTAAGTGCTTTATATACTACACAAAATTAAGCAGTCATTTTACTATAAAGAAGGAACACAACAATCATGTGCAAGCATACTTGCACATCTGTTATTTTGAACATTTTTTTGTTTGTTGCTGCAGGGTCCAAAATCCCCAAATAATTATTGCAAAGGCCCAGTGCAATCCAGTTGTACAAACACAAATAAAGCTAAGATAACGCCCTGAGCACTAAGAGTAATGACAGAGGTGGAAGTGATAGTTTAGTCAGGCATGAAATTGATTTTATAATAGCAAATATCTGTTGCCTTCCATGTGCTAAGTAAATAATTCTAAAGAAGAGAGTAAAGATAATAAAAAAAAATAATCATTACCTGCTCCTACTAAATCAAATGAAAGAGTGAAACCTGTTCTTACATTGACCCTGAAACCTGTTTAATAGCTAATTAAAGCAATTACTCCTAGCATTACAAAATCCTTAATCATCAACAACTTCAGATGCAGAGGCGACTTTTTTTTTAAACTTTCTTTGAAGTTATTAGTATTCTGTTTAAATGAGAAGTTTATGTCAGCAGAACTTTCACCAGTAGTCACTACATTGTAAAGCACAAACACAAATCCCAAACTTCAAGTAATCTGGTTAACAGAAGATATTCTTCACAGAATTTACCAGATTTGACTGTTCAGCAAAAGACGTATTAAAGTATTCGGTAATTTCAGCATTTTTCTCAGACGACTTCAACAGTACAACACCTGAAAGTAGCCCTAAAACAGACTTTTATTCCTCCTATTCAGAAAGAAGTTTGGTAGCCAACAGAATTCCAGTACTATTGCAAAGCAATTACAAAAACCCCTCTTCTGGACCTCCCCACACCAGCATCTGGAATTCTGCACTCCTTCACACTGCTCACTCTTTTAAGATTACTTCAGTTACCTTTCTCCTCGTCTCCAAAGCTGTCTGACACAGTCTCAACTTGCATTCCTTCATTTGTAAGTCCCAGCCACAAACAATGTGTTAGTGTTAATCAAGCTTTATATTCAGCAACTTTTCATAGCCTTTTAATAGCAACTAGTTCTCTAGTGCTGTTCCTGGTGGCTACTGGAGTTAATTACGCTGCTGTTTTGAACACTGATCATTTTCAAGTTACTAAATGTTGCTGTGCTGTAACAAGACACAGAACAATAACCAGAACTAATGGATTGGCCCTTATGAGGTGTTCAGCTTGACAGTATATCCAGTTGTAAATCAGACAACTAAAAGGTTAACAAAAGGCAAAGGCAATTCTATTAAACTTTACCTTAGCTTTGCTATTTCTGCCTACACTTAAAACCCAAAATATTCTTGAGTTGATCCTTAAGGGATAGAAATACAGTATTAAAAACAAGAAAGAAACTCATTCAATCCTATTCAGTTAAGATCTTGAACAATTTTGAGTTGAGGCAGGGGAAGTCCCCAAATGAATTCCAGGTTGGAACACATGACCACATTGCTAAAACAGAAATGCTCAAAACACTTGTTTAATAATGTTGTTTTATATCCAGTTCAGAACACCCCCAAAACCCACAATCAGCCATTAACTGACCCCTCCTGCAGAAGACAAGAATGAAGCATCAGGAAACACTGAAAAGGATCAGCTTTTGGTAGAACAGCAACATCTTTCATTGGCAATAAGTGCACTTTTCAAAAGTTTCTATATGAAACACTAACTTGCAATTAACTCCTGTTGCCTTCTCTCCTCTCCTTTTAGGTGGCTATGGCATGGCAACACTTAGAGCAAGGGAAACCTGCCAATACACGAAAATGTTCAGTTGAAAAAACACTAAATACATTATTTGAAAAATCACCTACCTTTTTTTCTCAATTACAAAACCCATTCCTAATGAGTCTTTAAAAAATAATAATAAATAAAAGGAAGGACAAGTATTGGGCAAAAAAGTCCAGAAGAGATTTAATAAGCAATAAGCTGACATGCAAGTTCCATCAGCTAGTTCATTCACGCAACAATAATCCAGAGAGACAGCTTAAATAATAATTTGTTTAAGGGACAAATGTAACAAACTACTCAAAGTAAAAATACTTGTAATTATTAAGAAATATTTTATATATAGGGCTGCCTTATTAGATGAAGAAGCTTAGGTAGTTTGTTCCCAAAGTTAAGAAAAACTTCTTTTGGTGTCACTAGAGAATTTTAGAGACACAAGGCAATTTCACTCTTCTGTAACAACCTGTGTCAACTCAGTTTTACTTTGCAACTTTACTTCTTTTTCATGTGGCAACAAATCATCTGAGTTGACTTGCACCCCACCCCCTCCTTTCTTCTTTCCTGTTGTGGTTAAATAAAACTCACGCTGTTTTCAAACTTGATTTTGAGTTCACTGACTACATACCCACCAAAAGGTACTGGTAGATCTACAAGCAGAACCAAAGACCTGGACTATCACACTTCAGGCACAAACCAGCAAAGATCATGTGCTGTTCTTCTTCCTTCACAGAAGGACTTGATCACAGAATGGATCACACTGGAAGGGACCACAGTAATACCTCTTCAATTTTTACCTTTTTCGAGCAAAGATTTCCTTATGCTTTCAATCCAGTTTCTTCTAGTGAAACACATTCTGTAGATAGGTCTAACAGAGCAGGCCCAGGGTTCCTTTCAGATTAGAGTCCATTCAAAACCAAGCTTTTATCTTTCTGTTCCAGTAACATCAGACAAGTTTCATCTACATAAAATCTAAATGAGCTTTCTTTCATAGCAGTAATGAATATCATCATAGCTACTTTTCTACTGCATGAATTTCACTTGGAATTTTTAGTACAGCAATTACAGTCACAGGAAGCGAATTATCCCAGTATCTATCATTTCAGGCATGATGGCTTTACTTACAATAGAAATTACTTCTTTTAATGGGATATTACAGTAAACACGTGCCACTAGATTTTCTGTTTTAGGGTGTTCCTGATATGATTAAACTGTTTTAATCTTTTATCAAAATGAAGTGATTGCCATTTCACTCCCCCTGATATTTGTATGCAGCACCTCTGTCAGACAAATTTGAACTTCTATTAATCTCATATATACTCAAAGCAACCCTGCCTATTCTCCACAACTTTTGCAACATCAGGGATGGGCCCATAATCCTAGCTTGCAAGTAAGGTAAAATACTTACTACAGATGTGCATCAGGACTTAGTAATAAAAGAAAGATCTAGTACCATGCTGGCATTCTTGTTAACTCAGATTTTAGTGGGCAGCGCTTATTTTGACAAGCTAGGGTCTCTCTTCCCTCTACCCACTCCTTAAATTGTTACCTGGGAGAAGAGACCAACCCCCACCCTGCAACAACCTCCATTTGGGTAGTTTTAGAGAGCAGTAAGGTCCCCTCTGAGCCTCCCTTTCTCCAGGCCAAACAATTCCAGCTCCCTCAGCTGTTCCTCATAGGACTTCTGCTCTAGATCCTTCACCAGCTTTGTTGTCCTTCCTTGGATATGCTCCACTAATTATGTGAGGGACACTTCAGCCACCAAGTGTGAAAAAAGCACAACAAACAAAGAGCTAAGCTTCTCCATAATAAGGCAAAAAACAGTTGGTAAACAAGACGTCAGTGAAGAAAAATTATCAACAGAGCAATTCAGTAAGCGATGTGAGTGCAATAGAAAAGTCTCTTCTGATGGTTTTGTTGCAGTTTCGTGCATTGATGGAATGGGCCAAACAAGCAGCATGGATATTGCTTCTTTTAATAGTTTGCTAGAGTGAAGTTGTATTTTGCTAGAGGCAAAAAGAACTGAAGAGAAAGAATTAAAAATAAATAGGCCAGAACGAAGCGTATTTTCAATTTCAGTTGCAAAACCAATGTAGCAACAACTTTCTCTTCTTTTAGTATGAAAAATAATTATGGCATATTGCAATGTCACCAACATAAAACAAAGACTGAACACAAGGGTGTTTGGTGCTTGCTTTTTTCATCATTTCAAGAGAAAACTGTCTGCTCTACTGAGAATTTTCTTTATGCGTAGTAACATGAAAGTAGAAAACCAGCGTGTAAATCTGATATGCTCAATCTCTATATCTGAGTTTCCACTGAAATAAAAGAAAATAATCTTCACAACTAACTGAAAACTTAGAGATGTCTCAAAAGTAAGGGTGCTTGCTTCTCTTGCTTTTAGTGAGTATGATTTTATTTACACACAGTTCAGCACGTGGTTCCAAAGTGACTGTGCATACGCTCCAAAAAGCAGTAGCCTAGGTCATGAAGGTCAAATCAAATTCAAATATCAGACAAATAGATCTATTGACCATAATAAATGCATTTTTTATTTTGTTCCTGAAGCCCCCAGACACTGGAAATAAACCTTTGGGGAAAAACAACCTAGGGGTTGACTTCTATTGCTCTTATGGGTCCACCAACACTTAAGAGAAAAAGAAAAATAATTTCACTGCCATTTCCTGGTTTTACATCTTGCCAGGTCTACTAAAGACAATTGGAGTTTTTTCCTCTCTCCACTGCAATACTAACACATTAGTTCTCAGTTCTGTTTTTGCAGGCTGGAATAAACTAGCTCTACACTTCTCCTCTGGAAGTCACACACTTTACACATTTTTCTAATAATGTTTCCTCTTTAAAAATGAGGAGTTCAGTGATATGAACAAGTACATTTCAGAGCTGGGACTTGAGACTCAACTTTTCCTTACCAATGTCATCAACATCAGCTCTGTAAGCTCTTGAAATTAGATATGCACCCGCTAATCATTAAAGAAATGGCTTAGAGGGGAAAAAAAAGAGTATAAAAGTAGGTACTAAGATTTATATAAATATACTAATTACTATAGGTTAGAATAAGTTATCTTGTCTCTTGATTTCTTCTTTGGAAATCGCATACTCCAGACCCTGAGTATTCTTATTTCTTCCTTCTTTATTGTGTTTACCAGTATTGTGTTTCTGTATTGTGTTCGTCTCTCTTACAGTGCCCAAAATGGGGCAGAATAATTCAGAGGGTTTAGCAAGGCTGAACAGAACAAAAACTTAACTACTTGTGCCACATGCCTGCAGATGATGATCCTTTTTATGCAGACCAATATAACTTGACTTTCACCAAAAGAGCCTGACATCATCAAATAGTGATCAGCTGCAGCTTCTGTTGGTTGCAGCTGGCGTAGAGTTAATTTTCCTCACAGTGGCTGGTAAGGGGCCCTTTTGGATTTGTGCTGAACACAGGGTTGATAATATAGAGATGTTTTTGTTATTGGTGAGCTGAGCTTACACACAGCCAAGGCCTTTTCTGCTTTTCCTACTGCCACGTGGGCAAGGAAGTTGGGAGTGCACAGGACCGCTTCTCTAAACTATCAAGCTCCCTTGAAATTCTGAAACCATCCCTTCAACATCCCAGCAGATGCTCTCACCTCTGTCACAAACATCCATATAATTAACAAACTAACTACTGATGTCTTCAGACAGATGAGCCTCAGGACTACAAAGTAATTCCCTGCGAAAGTGGAATACTGAAATCTGTTCTGCATATAGTTTGCAAACAAATTTTGGACCCAACTTGCATTCTTCTTCTCTGAGTCATTCTTCCCCTGTCTAACTTGTGGTTAGACTCCCATTTCAGGAGCTAACCAGGGGTCATGTGGACAGCATCTAATATTTCTTTACATACCTTCACCAACACTTGATATGCAGAAGTCAGGTGATTCAATCCCACCTTTGAACTTCTCATTTTTAAACAGATAACATTACCTTACTCAGAATGGCAATGCTCTGCTTTCTCTGTTAGCTGAGTTTTTATTAGATTTACTTAAACACTCAAATTCCCCCAGCTGATCCTATCCACTTTTTAAAGTTCAAATTCAGAGATACAAAGGGAACTGGAGGGCTGGTAAGGTCAGTCCAACTTCATAACCTTAAACATACAAACCAAATGATATGTAAGTCAGGTCACAGATGGTGTCAGACAATACCATTCACAGGGTTTTAAGCACAAAGCACATGGCATTAGAACATCTATAAGAGGGTCCAAACAGAATTCCATTTTAAGAAATATGTCTACTGAGTACAGCCTTCATTAAAACACTAGAAAAGCACCCTGTTGTAAAATAAATTAGTAGTTTAGATCTTTGAATTGTAAATGGTTTGGGGTTTTGAGTAGCAGTTTTCCAAAACATGAAATACTTAGTTTGACTTCAGTTGATCTTTGGGTCACTTAAATCTAGAAACTTGGAAGATAAATATATACTTAACTCCTGGTCTCATCAAAAGCCTTTAAGGTGAGTAAACACATTTTGAAGTCTGAGCCTTGGTGTCTCTGATTCTTTATTTTTACATTTTCTTTTATAGATTTCAATACTCTTAAAATGTTCTTTCTCTAGCAGTACCTTTTCATGCAATGCAAGATATATATTTGTACACCTTTGTTTCTGAAAGTATTGCTCTTAACGCTGGCACAAGTGCAGCAGAAACAACAGTAATCAATTTGATTTGGCCTTATGAAACAAGTGTCATTTTGATAAATGATCCTAATTAAGTTGATATTTCAGGTAGAAAGTGTATTGAGTTAATGTGTTGGCATCTCTCTAGTTATAGTCAGACAAGTACAGATGTTGCAATAAAGCAGCAGCAGTACATTATGAACTTTGCAAGTCACTCAGTCTGCATTCACAAAGTTTGATCAGAGCCACACCACTCAGCAACTGAAAGAAAATGCTGATTGTAAGTTTTAATTATTCAGCAACATACACAAGTAGTAGTCCCAGGAAGTTTCAAAGCTATAGGTCATTCCTTGATGATCCCTCTTCAGTATGGAAATGATTAATTAGCACAAGTGGCAGCACAGTTGTTTAGAAAACCTTGCTCAGACACCAAAAGACAAAACCTGTGTTTCTTCTCTTTTACATAAATCTAATTACCAAGTGTCCTGTTAAGGCTAAAAGACATTATACATTTACATAAACCTAATTACCGAATGTCCTGTTATGGCTAAAAGACATCATACATTTACATAAATCTAATTACAAGATGTCTTGTTAAAGCTAAAAGACATCATATGTTTATGCATTACTTTCTTATGCTGTGCAAGTCTTTGATCTGTGCCTCATGGTTGGCAAATACAAGTTTAGTTTCCATTTAGCAATTGTAACAGATAAAATAAACACTAATCGTCTGCTCTGAAGTCAAAGCAGTCTTACATTTTCCCCATTTTTCTACTGAGTCCTCTGTAACTCTAAATCAACTTATTGTGCTTACCAATTTGTACAGACTTCCGCTGCACTTCCTAGTAAAACCCAACTCTCCTGCAGTATGGGAGCAGCTTTGTTACCTAGCCAGGACAAGCAACCACGAGCATCAGTGCAATGCCACACAACTCCATCACTGCGAGTTTGCGGCGCTCCAGCTAACTGGAGTTAGCCGGAGTGCCACAGTTAGCTGGAGCTAACTTCTGAGAGAACAGCTTCCTCCCCAGACACCACAGGGCTGCACATCCCCTTCTGGAATCAACAGGGAGCTGCCGGCCTGCTGTGCAGCCAGCAGCGGTTGAACTCGAAGGCTCCTTCCCACTCTCAAACACTTGGAAGAACACTTGGAAACACTTCCAGAAGCACAGAGACTGAAAAGGACAAAGTGCCTCCTACCTGCGGCAGGTTTCAAAGGAGTTTGAAGAACCATGCCCCAGCTCCACAGCTACTCAAACCCTCGGCCCTTCAGAAATCCTCCTCCCTTCTTTTATCAAGTTTGGCCTGCTAAAAACAAGCATGTAAGGCTGAAGATATCTTCTGAGGTTTCTTATATCAATTACCCATCTCCTCAGGGGTTTCCTCTAGCAAGACAGCTGAAAGAAGCAGTTTCTCAAATTTTTTTCAGATCTACAGAAAGATGTCCTCTGGAGAAACAGATTCTGTTCTTGAAATCTACCTGTCAAAAATCAGGATAGTTTCCACAGGTGTTAGCCCCAAAGAAATATCCTTGACCTTAGATCAGTCTACTTTCATGTTGTGGACCATGAAGCAGAGGGGATCAGTCACCATGGCTGTAACATTCAGGCTGATACATCAACTAAGACAGCCTAGAAATGGATGTACCATGGGCATTACAACAGATGAAAATTACTTCAGGTAGCCATGCCTCTGTCAAACTCAGATACCGCAATACAAAGACAAAAAATAATAAAAAACTGCACACCATAGAAAAATACATACTTCTATACGGCAATGAAAACAGGGGAAAAAGGTAAAAAAAGGAACAAATTCAGTACAAATTCAGTAAATTCAGTTGGCTACAGCAGTAGAATACTCTTTGGTCACAACAAAATGGAATATTTAGGCACCATTATAGAAAATAGGGCAAATTATACACCTATTTCCTTGACAAAACCGTATCATTAGTAGCATTACCAGTCTTATATAAAGAAAAAATATTAATATCCAAAAAATAATCAAGAGAATACCAAGAAAACATCACTGTTAAGCATTATTAAAAAAAAAAAGTCAAGTTTTAATTTCCTTCAAATTTTGCCCAAAAGGTATTAACACCACCATAAGATCTTGCTGGATTGATGAGGAATACTAGGAGTTAATCATATCTCTCACAAGAATTGTTCCAATGTGGACAGATTATGTAAGGCAGGCAAATAAGTCTTAATGCTTTAAGATCATGAAGTAGTACTAGAGCCAAAGAGGTTAACTCTCACAAGAACATAAGCAGTCCTAGCAAATGACAAAGTGCTCTGTGGACTCATGTCCACTCTTCACAGATCTGTTCCTTCTCACTCTTTCTATGAGGTAGGGAACTACAAAGAAAAACAATAGATGAAGCTTTGTTAACAGCCCCAAAGCTTTGCAGGTGGTGCCCCATACAGTTACGTACAGTGTTGGTATAATAATGATAAAAATATTTCCAAAATTCAAGAGTCTCATTTACAAAGGTGACTCCACCTTGTCAACATCTCTGGAGAAAAAAAAGTACTTTGAGATAGCTGATGTTTCCTAGGCATCAAAGATATTTCTTGAAGCTTTTCTTAGAGGGACTGATCATAGTTGTAGGGTTGCTTCCTGCAAGAAGGCAGAACCAGGTTCTGCCAGTGGTAAGACTCCACTGCTAATGCAGAGAATTAAAGGATTATCACCATGAACCACAGCACTCAGCCAGTCAGCAAACTAGCTCGAGTGTGCAAACACAGCTAGAGGGGAGCGTGTCACGCAGGAGCTGCTCTGGAGACTGTACCAACTCTACCAACCACTCTTACAAGAAGAGACGTCTTTAACTGTTCTCAGGATGAACACCTTCACTTCTCCCCCCACCAGTACCAGGTTCCAGTCACCTGACACACACCTTTGCCTGGCTCTGATACAGAGAAGTGCCAGTCTGCAGTGCTAGAGTGGTGGTCTGGCACGAGGGAAGCAGGAGTGCTTAATCTCTGCTCAGTGCCAAGGGTATTTCAATGGCATAGCTGCCGTGAGTTTTGCAGACATCAGTAGGCTAAAACTTCAGATGAAGAGGATTTTCCCCCAAACGGACCCACCCAAGTCAGAATTAGAATCTCTCTTGTGAACTGTGCAAAAATAGAGGTGCTGCTATCTATCTCTGAACTTCCCTGTCTTCCCTGAGAAAGCCCAAGAGAGACACAGAGCCCAATAAAGAAAATGCATGCAGCCTTGTGTGGCTATCTGTAAAGGAGATAAAAGAGTGTCTTAAATATCAATAGCATTGGGGGCTCTGATACTTTGCTTTGGTCACAACCTGGCTAACACATTTTCATAGAGTGAAAGGGAATACATCTTCAGCTCAAAGAAGGGAAAAAAAAAAGGGTACTAGGGGTACTTCCTAACATTATTCTAGTAGTAAAACTACTGAAGACTACCACTGGGGTCATGCACTACTATGCATTCGTCCTCAGCTGGTACTGCAAGAGGGTACCCCTGAATCTCAGCTGGGCCCAGAATCAGCTGTTTTGATTTCAGGCTGGCATATATCTGTTTCTAATAAAGTGCAAATCATAAGGGAAATACATGGTAAATAACTGGTTTTTTTCACTACAAAAATTAAAACTATCAAGGCCATCAAGATCTAGAAGAAAAAGGTTTCTGTATCAAAAATCACACCTTAATCATGGATAAATCCGTTTAATTTTAAATATTCCTTTACACAAACTGCATATATAAAAGGGACAGAGTTCAATACCAATAACATCCAATGCTTAAATAATCCACTATTTGGTTTAGTAATTTTGCTATTCTGTTTAATCACTTTGCAACGAAAGAAGCATCTGTGCACTAAGCACCACTCAGAAAAATTTTTTAAAATAGCATATTACTCTCTCTAGACTAAACTTTCTTTTGAATTTTTTTTCCCCACCACAGACAGCTAAATCTTCTTGCACTGCTGACTTGGAAGCAAGAATATGTAAAAGCTGCAATTCATTTCACTGCACCATCTTGTGGCTAATAGTAGCAGCCACAAGAAGAATGATCCACAGCAGTATTGTCAGGTGTTGACAAGACCTCTGTGATGCCCCATGCTTTTAGGATTCAAACTAACTCCTTCAAAGTGTGCCATGGAAAGCTATCTGTCTCATTCCCTCAGCCAGCTTACAACAGAGGGCAGAAAATTATGAAATTTCTTAGGTTTTGAGTGTTTTTTTGGCTATGCAGCAAGTTGAAACATCCACAATCATACAGCCTTGTTATCTCACTTCCTTAACTCTGGATTTTACCTTTTCCTTCACTATGGTCCCTACAGACAGCTTTACATTACAAATGCAACAAAACCCTGATAAAGTTCAGGCAAACAAGAGGACAATCTTGTGGCATGTAGCATCAGAACATGGTGTACCACCTTACACCTTTGCCTGTCAAGGCTGAGATGGTAAAGCAGAGGTGCCAGCTGAAAAAAACTTAATGCATAACAGCTCCTTTTATATTCACTTCATTGAGAAAACCAGAAGGAATTTGCAAACAGCCACAGGCAGTGACTAGAGTGGTTATACCTCCTTCTAGAAACTCTTGTGCCTGTAGAGGAGGCAAGGACAATTTTCATACTGGTGCATGAACATGAACATACATGAGCATGAACACATTTTAAAAACCACTCCAGCACTTTTATTGTTTTCCAGTATTCCTAGACCAAACTGAAAAAAAACAAGTCAAGCAGAAGCCTTGCAGCCACATTTATCAACATCTTAATGCTGCTCTTGAAAGTAAACAGAACATAAAGTACATGGAACTGTTAAAGGGAACACAGCTGGTTTACTATATAGGTCAGAGAAGGAAGGAAAAACAGTGAACACTTCACTAGATCAGTTGATACAGTCTTACAAAAATTAGCTTTTGATGACTATAAATTAATATTCAAGCAGTTAATATTTGGGAGGCATTAAGACTTTGCAACTAAATGACAAAAAGCTACATTGTTCAGTATTGTTCAATAAAACCACTTTTAAAAACTTTACAAAATATCAATAAAGTATTAACTTCCCAAGAGCAGAGAGCTATTAGCTCATTCCTAGCAGTGAATTTAAAACATTCTCATCTCCTTGAAAACCATTAGCCATCAAAATATTTATGCACAAGCTGTTATAAAGGCCACTTTACTAAAACTAGACAGTTTTTCTACTCAATAGTGGCAAATGAAGTAGATACTGGTATAAATGCAGAAAAGTACTTAAAAANTTCTAGAAACTCTTGTGCTTGTAGAGGAGGCAAGGACAATTTTCATACTGGTGCATGAACATGAACATACATGAGCATTTTAAAAACCACTCCAGCACTTTTATTGTTTTCCAGTATTCCTAGGCCAAACTGAAAAAAAACAAGTCAAGCAGAAGCCTTGCAGCCACATTTATCAACATCTTAATGCTGCTCTTGAAAGTAAACAGAACATAAAGTACATGGAACTGTTAAAGGGAACACAGCTGGTTTACTATATAGGTCAGAGAAGGAAGGAAAAACAGTGAACACTTCACTAGATCAGTTGATACAGTCTTACAAAAATTAGCTTTTGATGACTATAAATTAATATTCAAGCAGTTAATATTTGGGAGGCATTAAGACTTTGCAACTAAATGACAAAAAGCTACATTGTTCAGTATTGTTCAATAAAACCACTTTTAAAAACTTTACAAAATATCAATAAAGTATTAACTTCCCAAGAGCAGAGAGCTATTAGCTCATTCCTAGCAGTGAATTTAAAACATTCTCATCTCCTTGAAAACCATTAGCCATCAAAATATTTATGCACAAGCTGTTATAAAGGCCACTTTACTAAAACTAGACAGTTTTTCTACTCAATAGTGGCAAATGAAGTAGATACTGGTATAAATGCAGAAAAGTACTTAAAAAATCACAAAAGGGAAAAGGAGGGAGTATGTTCACTGATGACATGAAAGAAGATCCCTTAATAGGTTAGGTTTAAATAGCATAGTTGTTCTTTGAAAAGTTACTAACACAGTAAATCAGTATAAATAACTTTAAGTGTACTAATACTGATTCAACAACACTTAAAGCTGGTAAAGCAATTACTGGCTGTAGTGGTTTGATGCTGGCCAGATGCCAGGAACCCACCAAAGCCACTCTCTAACTCCCCTATACAACTGGACAGGGGAGACAAATACAGAGAAGGGTTCATGGGTTGAGATAAGCATGGGGACAGATCACTCACCAATTACTGTCATGCGCAAAACAGACATGAATTTGGCATGTTAACTGAATTTATTGCTAACAAAATCAGAGCAGGATAATGAGAAGCAAAATGAAGCTTAAAAAACACCTTTCCTCCATCCCTCTGTCCCTCCCATGCTCTACTTCCTCTCCCCAGTGGTTCAGGGAGACAGGGAATGGGGGTCCATGGTCAGTTCATCACGCACTGTTTCTGCTGCTGCNCCACTATGAAAATCTGGCCATGCAAACGCTATAGAGTAGCAGCTAAAGCAGAATAATGAGCTCTCTTTTAGGCACCAAGTGCAAATGAAAGAAAAAATTAACCATGCTAAAACTAGGTGGATTTTTTTTTCTCCTCAAACACACCAGCCAAGTAACAAATACCGTTTCAACACAGCATTGTTGGGCCACAAATACCTCCAAACCTCTCCATTAGTCTACGACATCCCAATCAACTTTTATCCTGTATGCTCACTGCCTGCAAGTACTTTACCTACAANCTCTGCATCCCCATGGACCTCCATGGGCTGCAGGGACACAGCTGCCTTACCACGCTCTGCAGAGGAATCCCAGCTACAGTGCCTGGAACATCTCCTCTGCCTCCTTCTGCACTTACCTTGGTGTCTGCAGAGTTCTTCCTCTCACATATTCTCACCCTGTTCTTCTCTGGCTGCAATTACAGCTACACAATAAAACTTTTTTTCCTTCTTCTTACATATGTTATCACACAAGCATTACTATCATTTCTTATCAGCCCAGCCTTGGCCAGCAGAGTCTGTCCTGGAGTCAGCTGCCATTGGCTCTGCTGGACATGGAAGAAGTTTCTGGCAGCTTCTCACAGAAGCCACCCCTGTAGCAGCCCCACTATGAAAATCTGGCCATGCAAACGCTATAGAGTAGCAGCTAAAGCAGAATAATGAGCTCTCTTTTAGGCACCAAGTGCAAATGAAAGAAAAAATTAACCATGCTAAAACTAGGTGGATTTTTTTTTCTCCTCAAACACACCAGCCAAGTAACAAATACCGTTTCAACACAGCATTGTTGGGCCACAAATACCTCCAAACCTCTCCATTAGTCTACGACATCCCAATCAACTTTTATCCTGTATGCTCACTGCCTGCAAGTACTTTACCTACAATATTCAAACCACTGAACTGAAACCTTTCATTATTCTACTGTGTCCATGCTCTACACAAGATGAAGATCATGAAGGTTGTTAAGAAACAATTATACTTCCCTTTAGCTGCAATAGCAGCAGCCAAAGATACTGCCCAGACCCATATCCAAGGCATTTAGCACCTTCCTGCATATATACCTTGACAGTTGTTAAGCAAAAACCTAACATCACTACTCCATGATGAGTTAATTTGCTTCCTAAAACAAACGTAGGTTTTTCTTAGGTATTTCTTCCTACAGTTTACATCAGCATCCTTGATATTGTATTAAAATGTTTTTATTGTCCAATCTAGAAAAAGCCAAGGGAAATAAATTCTTACCTAAAATATAACAATAATTTTAGCTATTCAGTCTAAAATTACATTTAAATATAATAAAACCTATGTTAGAGACTAACCCAAGTAAAATCTGTTCTGCAAAGCTAAAAGCTTGCTGTTTAAAATGCAGCACATCCTCTAATAAAATCACAAAGTTGCACTACTGTCTGACACATGGAACTACAAATTCCCAAAGTGGCAACCCAGTTTTGCCAGCACCATGCTCTTTTGCAGGAAAAGAGGCAGATTTTTGTAATTTTATTTTGTTCAACTGGTTCCACTCATTACACAGATTCTTTGTAGTTAAGAATCTGACTGGGAGCTAAAGAGGCAAGAAAACTTTATGCACATGAAGAATGAGCATTTTGAGGTGGACATGACATCACCTACACATAGATCCCACATATACAGCAGTATGAAAGCATGTGTCCAATAAGAAACAATGGGATTACCACAGTGTGGTTTCAAAGAGCCTTTTGAAAGATCAGATAAAGGAAATTTCCCCAACAAATAGAGGAAAAAACTGCAGACATCCTAGTGCACTATTAGCAGGCGGTGTTACAGACATCATACAAGAAAATAGATTTTTAAAAGTAAAAGGTTTACCAAGCATGAATACAGAAAAAGAGAGGTCAAACCATCTTTTCAAAACCATATGTAGCTCAATATGAGGCAAAAAAAGAGAAGACAGGTTTATGTGGGAGGAATGATACATGACATACCCTAATAAGATGGATAGAAATGCACTTCTCCATTTGTTATCTTTTTCTACAAGGGTAAACAAGTGAGGGCTTGGTTTCATTCACTAATAAAAAGCACTTGTACAATTTTATATCTTAATATATTTTGATTTAGGTTCACACCACCATTTAGCTCTGATGAGCACTGCATATACTTCACATCCAAGCGCACAGTACGATTAATAAGACAAAGTAATGTTACAGAAGGTTCTCAATTTAATAAATCCATATTAGGTTCCAAGATGGATGTAAATAAAGACAAGATCTCTTACTTTGACTGCGATCTGAGAAATACAATTAAAGCCTAATTTGTTGAAAAGCACTTTCAGGCACACATACAGGATCTGATGGGCATGCAATTAAATAAATTATACTTTCACAGAATAGCAGAATAACTCCAAATGCTAGGTAACATACAAACAACCTTCTAGGAAAATCAAACCATGTGCAGGTATTTTCCAACATCATTAAAAAAATCTAAATGTCATTTTACTTGCATCAGTTGAAAGCCTTTTGATCAACTAAGTGGTAATATTATGTCCCTTGCTGGCTCATTTTTGTCATCTGGTTACAAATTATTTTTAAACAATACCTGACAAATACTTTGCTTTACTCTTCCAGGATCTGGATCAGGATGAGGAACATTTCCAGACATCCTAGAAGAAGTAAGGAGGGGGGGAAAGTGGAACCCGGTACCTAGAATAAGCCATTAGCATTATCTTACATCATGGCCCATATCTGGTTGGATTTATTATTTTTGCTCTTTTTTTGAAACAAACACTGTACGCTATTTTTGGAGCTCCAAGTCCTACTTAAGACAAGCGAAATCCCTAAACAAAACCCAAGAAATGAATGTTCACGACTGCTGAACAAAAAGTCCAGAGTTACTATGATAAAAGAAGTCTGTGCTTTCTTATTGCCACATTTAGATGCACAAACTTGTTCCTGCCACTTTCCACCCTCCCCACCACCCCCTACAGTGATTAGCATATCTGGAAAGCAATGAGGTATCCATGTGGGAGGGGAGAGAGTCTAGATTCCAAGTAGTAACTATACTGAATTAAAACTCAAACTAGTTCAGAATTCTCATGCTTTATGATATAAAACTTTCATTATTGAAGAATCTAGTATCTTTTTTGCTCTGAATTTCATTCTTCCTCTTTCCTGAGTTTTGATTGCTTATGCTATATACAGGGCATACAATGAAAGCCAACAACAAACACATGGCAGTGTATTTAGGAGAATCACTGTCCAGAAAGAAATTATGAATATAGAAGTATATGCACACTATATCAGCATTCATATTAATCTTAAGTATCTCCAGAAAACAACTATCAAGACAAATGACATTCAACTGGGCAAGACATTCCTATTCCATAATTATCTCTGACAGAACTGAAAGCTTCTTGGAGTGAAAATTTAAGCTTTCTATAGCCTGTTGAAGACTATAAATTCACAATTATCAAATAAGGAGAGCGTCATCAGTTGCCACGTGAATGGCTCAATGAAATAGAAATTGGAATTGGTGTTTAAAAAAAATTTGATCTAGGCAAACAAAAATAAGGGACTGGAGAAAAACGGGAAGTATATACATCATTATGTAATTCATCAGTTTGGTCTCCTTTCTAATACTACATACTGCAAAGCTCTAAAATCCTGGCATCAGAGTGAACTTAAATGCCCCTCAGAAGATCTAATAGAGAGAGCCTTACAGGAATTAGAATGGTTTCCATAAAAGATAAATAACAGATTGCTGCTGTTTGCTTTTATGTTATTTAAAAAATGTACGTCTTTGTGGTATGCCTGTGGACATCCCATCTATCCTCCATGCTGAGGAGGGCAGTCAGTAAAATAAGCCAATAAAAAGTCAACAAAATAAGCGGAAATCAGTAAAAAACATTGCATTCAGCAAGACTTGTAATTCTTCAGCGATGACTGCCAAGAGTTCGTCTACACCAAAATTCAGAAGGGACTGATATTAATGGACTTGTAACAATTAATGACACAGAGATGCCCACTTGCTTCTGGCAAAAGAGCTGAGGAAAAGAAAGCATAATATTATTGCACACTGACCCTACAGAATCCTTTGGTGTTTGTTTTGTTTTGCTTTGTTTTCCTGGCTTTGCTGCTTGGTTGTTTGAGTTTTCTTTCTTTTAAAGGTTTGGTAGTGAAGACATCTAGACAGACCAGAGAATTTCACGCAGCATGGCAAATCTTATTTTTTCTGTATGCTTTTCTCCATGCTAGTGCGCATCTTGCCAACAATGACAATTTGCAAACATCAATAAACCAAGCTGCATATGAGATACTAGAAAGCTTCAAATTAGAAAAAAAGGCCACTAAAACTACAAGTTATCCAGCAAGTCTGCTTTGTATATCACCAAATCAGAAAATAATTTTGGTTGGACAGCACTTTGGAGGTCTCCTGTATCCAAACACCTGCCCAAAGCCAGTCTGATCAGACGGCACCAGGCAGTGTCCACCCATGAACATCTCCAAGCACAGAGACTCCAACACTGAATGAGACATCCCAGCCCAGTATTTTGACCGTCTATGTAGTTAAAAAAAAACCCCAAACCCTAAGATTCCTACTCCCCAGACACACCATTTCATATGCTTCCCTGGCTTTTAAGCTCTTCCAGAGGTTGCCAAGGCCTTGTGTTAGTTGCCCATAGGGAAGCACCCCAGCACCTCAGTGGACAAGGTGAGCCCACCAGCAGGCAGCATCAAGGCTGTGGCTGTCCTGGAACCACAGTTCCCCTGGAGGCCTCTCAACTTCTGCTTCCCCATCTTGCCAACCTGAGCCCACTACCCTTCTTGCCAGCCTATGGGCCCACCCAAAAGACTGGCCACTTACTTGACTTGCCCCCACTCAGGCACTTGTATCGCCCCACCAAGGCCAACCCAGCACCCCACACCCACAGCTTGGCACACCCAACTGCTTCATATGCACCCGGGGAATATTTGCTTTTTCTCTGAGATAGCAATCTTGAAATAAAAAGAATGTACACAGTAATAACAACATCTGTGCAATACAGCTGAGAAGCATCTGCCATCTTCAGAGTTCTGCTGGCAAAAATGAAACCCGCGGAAAACCTCAAGTTGTCCAGAAAAGCTGATGGAGAAGACAAAATGTATTCACTAACAATAGCCCAGGCAGGAACATAGAGGGGATGAACTTGTCAGGAATACAAAATGTTCTCCAACACTGCAGGGAGAGCCAACAAAAAAAAAAAAGAGCACCTCTTGCTTACAAGAAATTTATTATTTACAAGTATATGTTTCATGAGAGCATGTTATTAGTCAGGAGAGTCCAAAAGTCCACAGGATCTTCCCTTTTCTGAAGAAATTGGCTGTGAGAACAAAACTGGGGTTCTTTTTTGGTGTCTCACTCAGGCATTGCCTCTAGACAGCATGGCTTTCTATTTCAAATATCAAATACCAGCCTGCAGTCTGGTAGGCTTTTCAAATCCTGTGACTGGGTGGTGGGATTGATGCTTGGGTGGGTGGGAGATACATGGAAACAGAAGGAGCAAGGAAGTAACTGAACTAAAACAGGAAACAAGAATGAGGTAGGAACATGACACAGAACAACAGGGGAAAAAACCAATAAGAATAGCATAATAGGAGCCCAGAAAACCAGGGAATATGTTCTGCAAATCACAACCATGAAGAAAAAAGAGGAGATGGGGAAAAAAGTAGGGAAGAAAAAATCCCACAAAACAAAGAAGAAACAGCAAAAAAATCTTTGCGTATTAAGTAGATCCAATTTTTTTCTGGTTCCGAAGTTGATTTATACTGCCACCTATTAAACTTAATGCTCCAAAGCCAACACAGCCGTTATGTTCTCTGGTTAAAAGAGTGCGAGCTTTTTTTTTTTTTTTTTTTAATTGATATTTTGAGTCTGTTTCTTCCTGGTGAAGGAAAAGATTAGCCAAAAATTTTCAAGGATGAGTGATTTCTCTAATGCTTTTTGACTCTTTAGGACTGTATGCCTGGTGTTTCCACATGCATACTTCTTCCCTGCTGGAAAACATCACCTCTGAAAACTGGTGAATCTTAACTGCAGATCATGACAGCAAATGGTGAACCATGACAGAGCCAAAATTCGCCTCAAATATGATCTGGGTGTGATCTAAAGCAGCAACTGTGTGTGATATTTCTACAGCTGCTAAACTCAACTGATTGATTGTAACCCACAGCACTGATCAAGCTGGCAGAAGAATCAACAGTCTCAGCCCTCTTAGCCCCAGTTGTTATCCTCAAGCTGTCTTCGTTCCCTTATATGCAGCTGCACAAATGTAAATATAGCTAATTTTAATTGAGACAGATTTCCAAAACAATTCAATCTACAGCCACATGAGCTTTGGGGTTGAGGAAGGCTGGGCAAGGAGAAACATGCATTAGCACAGTAACTGAGACAAGAAAGAAGTGACTTTTTTTGAGGAAGTGCCAGTTTATCCTGGCTGGAAGTCTTCAACTGTAGTTTCATACCCATTTTAAAGCAGCTCACAGGACTACCATCCATGTGAATGCCTACAAGATCTCCTTGAAGACAGTAAAGATAGAATGTGCTTAACCACAGCACAATTACTTTTTAGAGATTAAAACAGGGAGACATCTTCTACCATGTACCTAGTCCCGTAATAACCCCTTTATCGGTTTCCTTAATTTTAGAAACAAAGAAGAAATGGTGTTTGTTTTTTTTTTTGCAAGACCACATTTCCAGAAATGCCTGTATTGGTCCTGCACCCTAGTCACTATCAAACTCTCCACATTGCCATGAAGTGGGTTGTTCCCCCATAGCTGTATGACCAAGGGGTGTGGACAAAGCAGCAAAGCATCAGCTTCTCCTTTCCACATTTACCAATGCCTTGAATTTATGCTAAGTTATACTTGACCGAGCATACCAATCAATATATGAAGACACTGCAGGATAAAACCAGAAAAGCTTCTCCTGTGATGGGTATTTTATTACAGAACAGGACACTTAATGAGATCTTCCCAAAGATTCCTCTAGCAGAAACCTTAACATTTCAAGGATCTGAATTAACACCTTGTAGAACTCAAGTATTAATTAGACAACAGTTTGAGAGACATTGACTACTATAATAAATTGCTGTAGGCATGAAGAGCTTTGATTAATCTTACTCTCCATATGCTTATACATAACATTAATTTATAATATCCTTCAAATAAAAGCCTGCCACATTTCAATAATCTGCCAAATAGAAACTTTTAAATGGCACGTAATTTTTTTCAGAAGCTACACATGGCAGATTCAGAGCAGATATTAAACCATTTTATCACAAAGAATAAGCTTTACAGTTCTGCTATACACAAGGAATTCTTACTATATGATTCAAACAAATCTTTGGTATTCTAAAATGTACTTTTTTTACTACTCTGCCTTAAGAAACCAATGCTGTAATTCACATGCAAAAATACTTTATTAGTCTGGGGGGTTAAATGCTTCAATTTTTTATCAATAAGGTAGAGAGAAGGTTTGGGTTCATTTTGGGGGTTGTTTTGTTTTATTACAATTTAGGGGGCAATTATTCCCACTTTCTTACAATTTTGTACAATTTTTCAAGATATAATACTAAATTGGGCATAGAAGCACACAGGCCAGTACATTCACACAAATAAGCACATGTATCACACATGACTAGATACAAAAAATCCCCATGGAATTCATCTTTGTATATAAGTGAACATTACAAGAATCATTCACTGCACACCAAACAGGTTCAGAGGTGGACCTGGGCACCAGAACAACCCAAGGGAATGGGTTTATTGTAGGTTACTCTCAAAAAATACAATAAAAACTAAACTTGTAAGAAGAAGATTCCCGACTGGGACCTCCTGCACTGATGATGTAAAGACGAGCCTCCCAACCTAGACCACAGAGTCACTGAATGGTTTGGGTTGGGAGGGATCCTTAAGGATCAGCTAATCCACCCTTCCTGCCACAGACAGGGACATCTTTCCCTAGATTGGGTTGCTCAGAGCCCAAGATCACTCTGTGACACAATGAATCACACACGTGATAAGGTCTCAAAAATCAAACTACAGAATGAAGAAACACAAGAAAATCACACAGTGTAGAGCAGACAGAATTGCAGAGTACATTCACATGCTTATGCACAATTAAACATTCATATATCCAAAATAAAAGTCAAAATTTCAAAATAAAAGAGACAGTCTAGATCAATGTGAAGGTTCTTTTGCAACTTTCTTTCTCCATTATTACAATGTACATGGATAACATTAAAGTTTGGCTAACATTTTAACAATAAATTCACAAAAGGACAAATTTTGTATAATAACTGCAATACTTATATGCTTTAAAGTGTAAGAAAAGGCACTGACCAACCATTCACAACACTGGAAAACAGAACCTGCTTTTTGTACTGGTAACATCTAAAGAGTTGTCAAGTCATTTTGATTAATATTACACTGAATCAAAAGCATTCAAAAAAACCACTTGCTCCAATTTTGTTTCAGCCTTCAGCAGGCTACCTAAGTGACAGAAATACAACAGCTACATAAAACAGATAAAACAGACAAAAGATTTGGAATATCTTCTAAGCTTTAATTCCAAAAGCATTTCTTAAATATTAAACTGTTCCCACTTTATTGCTCTCTGAGTCAATTCACTTCCCACCAAGATTATTTAAAAAAAAAAACTATTCAGTTCAGTAATGTCAATTTCACCAGAAATGGACTTCAATATTGATACAAAGCTGACTGCTAATACAGTAATCTCTCATTTTCATTTTAATTTATAACAAAGCAGTCTAAAATGTACTAAAGGCAAAAGCCATACCAGAAGATTATTTTGTCAAATTGCTTTCCTATGCATTTTATGTAAAGAAAGTGCCTCTTAAATAGCTTTATGTGTTTAAATTCTATTTAATTTAAATCAAATTTTAAAAATACCTATAATGATAATATAAGAATTGATGGTCTTACTGGAGACTCGACAATTGGAGACGCAGGTTGGGCTGCACAGGTGTGTAGAAAACAAGGCAAATGTGGGTTGTGGATATTAATGCCTTCCCTGAAAACTCAGCATTCAATGATTCTGCTAGACAACTGCCTTAAGTACTTCTAGCACCTTTGAATGGCTCTGGATGAATTTTCTTTCCATTATTTTGACTATTCATGTTTCAAGAGGCTGGTTTCAAAAGGAGCAATGCCTAAGGCAAATAATTTACTCCTTTTTTTTTTCCTCACAATACCAAGGAAATTTTTTAAGCCACAAAAAGCATACTAAGAACACTGAAAGAGGTATTTCCATCTTTGTAAGCTCCACTGAAGTCTCCATGCAAACTCCAGGGAAGTTTACAGCTGGAGAATTTATTTTCAAGAAGCTAAGGGTTAGTGCTCTGTCAGAGGTACTTGTGGAATACACACAACTTGAAGTGTTGTGGTAACACTGAAAGTACTTTCTGCAATACAAATTTGAAAATGTTTTTATCTCTGAATAAGCCTTTCCATAATAATTACAATATTCTCATGGGAATAATAAAAAGTTATAAATACAAAATAACAATGTTGTAAGTGATTACTAACAACATTTCCATCAGACAAGAAATAAACTGTATGCTGTTATTCACACAACTTCTAATCAAAGACAAGAATCTCTTGAAAATTGCCAAAAAGAAAACACTCTTACTGGCGAAGTATAAAACTAAGAAATACAACACAACTCTTTAAAATGCAAAAGAGCCAAGAGATGAAGACTTTCCATTCATTATATATGACAACATATTATTTTTCAAGCACAATAAAGCCCTCAAAAGAGATATACCATACCAGCTTGGGAAAGGCTGTGGAGAGCATACTGATTTTTGCAATTTTCTTCACTCCTTCAAACAGCATACTCTCATTACCTCTGCACCACAACAGGCAACAAGGGGCTAAAACATGAAGAGTGGCAAGAGAACAATTATGTACCCCAGCCTGGAGAAAAGGGAGGTAACAGAACAACTTCTTGAAAACACAAAATTTTGAAACAGTAATTGTCCTTTGAACAGGACAAAGATTCATTATATTCAGCTCTGCCTGACCCAGAGAATATGGCTCAACCTAGTATTTGGAAGCAAAGAACCACCACAAAACTTAATTTACAATTGCTAAATTGGCTAAATTGTTAAACAGGTTTAACAGATTCATGTGTCTAAGAAATATTTTTCTTACTTTTCAGAACACTTTTGCATATTTCCTAGTTGTGCACAAGTTAAGGTAAAAGACATTCTGGTTAAACTTGTATATACAACTTGCTTCAGCTCCTGAGAGCACACAAACATAGGACTTCCAACAATTTTTGGCAGAAATCCTACTTTGATCCAATATTACCTTGAGAAGAACATCCCAACTAGACTTAAATCCATCACTTATAATGTAATATACACAGAGAGGCCTCTCATGCAAGATACAGATCAGATATTTATTAGAGTATCCATTTGCAAGAGTTACTCATTTATTCCAATATTGACTACTTTCATTCCTTTAAGTAGTTAATAGCAGTATTTTTAATAGTATAAAATAAAACCTGGCAAGGAGCATACAAAAAAAAGTCTAGAACAGGAGGTTCACACTTCTGATTTGAAAATGAAACATTGATAGGAACCTCCTTTAACTCTAGCTTGCAATAATTTGGACCCAAAGAGTTCAAAGACAAGTTTCTTCAAACCACTGAATTTCTGTCAGTATTTCATTATGAGGGGACAAATGCGTTATAGAGTATGGCTAAATGACTCCTATCATACTCCATTTTCACTTGCTAATAAGTTTTGTCAAGCTTTTGCCAATAAAGCTAAAACTTATCTTGTTTACTGTCTGTATAAGGCTTAGGAGATATTCTGAAGAAGAACAGTAGATAAACAAAATGAGACATAGATGTATAAACAGTGTAAGGGAAAAAATTTCTGTGAAATCACTTGGGTGTTATGCCAAGAGAAAGATTAGTTTAAAAAATTCTGCTTGTAATTCAAACGCTTGAAATATTTAAGATATTAAATGAGACCTTTCATAGAAGATCACTTGGATGTCAGGAATTTGCCTATGAGAACTCATGCAAACACAATAAAGTTTGAAAAATCAGAGCTGATAGATGTGAACAGTCCCTCAAGGCATCTAGAATTTAGCAGCATCTTTAATTTTCAATTATAGAAAAGATGTATTGAAACAAAGTACCCATGAGTATACTCTGGCTTGACAGGGCGCTGCTTTTTTTTTTTTTTTTGGTGGCTGTCACATCAGCTCCCCCTTCAGAGCTGTCATTACAGCATCACCCACTACCAGAGAAACACACGTTCCACTCCACCTATCAAAGGTTTCTCACCCTACTGATAGGAGAGGGGAATGCCATCACATAATTCCTCTTCACATCTTTTCTACTGTAATTGCAGCTTCCAGACTTAAAGAGGCCAAAGCACATCCACATATTGTGCTCACAATTTTTTACCAGCTGGCTGCTGGAAGAAGTGCTCTGACTAGGGACAAAAACTGGGCAAAGGAAGTTGGCTTAAATATAAAATTAACAAGAAACTTTATTAAAGTCTTTAAGATTTTATTTCTGCCAGTAAGTTTTCTTGTACAGACCTAAATCTGAGTGCACCCATACTTTAGGAACATCTTCCATGATTTGCAAAGAATCCTTTCTCTAGTCATTGATTAAGAAAGATCCAGCCTAGGGATAAATCAGTCGAACTAGGCCAGAGATCCTCCATGTGGAATGTGGTGCTTTTTATTTCCCACCTTTTCTTCTTTTAATCTGTCTGTGATTTAATTGGAGTAAAAAACTAAATCTTCTCCTGTGGATCTGCAACTACAGAGGCAATCAGAAACAGCATCTTAAAAAAACAGATGCTGCAGTCTTCTGTTTGGCAGTTCTTCAAGTGGCTAATAATACACTTTTCTATGCCAACCTAAGCCAGAAGCTGCAAAGTAAGGGGTCAAATACTAAAACACAGGATCTTTTCCTTTTAATCTTCCAATTGGATTGTAAGCAGCCCTGCAGAGAAGGACTTTGGGATATTGGTAGATGAGAAACTGGACAAGAGCCAGCACTGTGCGCTTGCAGCCCAGAAAGGCACTTGTCTCTTGGCCTGCATAAAAAGAACCTGTCCAACAGGCCAAGGGAAGGGATTCTGTTCCTTGTGAGACCTCACCTGGGTACCGCATCCAGCTTTGAGGCTCTCAACAAAAGGACATGGACCTGCTGGAGTGGCTTCAGAGGAGGGCCACAAAAGTGATCAGAGGGCTGGAGCACCTCTTCTGCCAGGAAAGGCTGGGAGAACTGGCCTTGTTCAGCCTGGAGAAGAGAAGGCCCCAGGGAGAGCTTATTGCAGGCGTTCAAACTTTAACAGGGACTTTTAAAGAAAGGTGGAGAGAGCCTTTTTACCAGCAGTAGTGACACAGTAGCAACAGAACAAGAGGTAATAGTTTTAACTAAAAGAGGATGGATTTAGATTGGATTTGAAGTAATGAGGATGGTGAAACATCACAGGTGTCACAAGGGAACAGGCTGCTCAGAGAGGTGCAAGGTCCTTCCCTTGAAACATTCAAGGTCAGGTTGGATGGGGCTCTGAGCAACCCCATCTAGTAGAAGGTGACCCTGTCCACGGCAGGGGGTTGGACTAGGTGATGACAAAATCCATTCTAACCCAAAACATTTCATAGTTCTGTTATTCTATATTCTTACACTTGCCAAATCATCTCTTGACCTTAAAGTGGTGTTGAATTTTTTTTGTGAGGTACACGAACATTGTGGCAATGAGAACCACAGAAAAATCCACACAGAAATTAACAGCCTCTAGTAAACAGAGCCTGGGACCCAAAATGAACAACCAGGCTAAGATAAAATATTGATTAATGTCTTAGGAAGTGAGTATCATCTATCCTCTTCACTGAATGTGACAGGACTGGAGGTGGAGGGGGTGTCGAGGGAGCGGAGATAAATATACAAGTGATTATGCAGCCAGAGATTGTCTCATACTGCCCATGCACAAGGGGACAAAGGGGTAAATGAAAAACATACCATCTAAATTATGGTATTTCTTAAGCATGATATCAACTTTAAAAATGTTTATAATTAGCACTGCTGTCTTTCTATCATCAAAGCAGATTAACAATGAATTTAGAAACATCTTGGATCATCTCACATAATTCACTATATTACTATTCAAGCAGGTAGAAGACATAAAAATACTGATCATTGTATTATTCCACTTTACTTTTATCACGATTTTATTCTTTCATTTAAAAAAATCCTCAAATTTTACCTATAAAAAACAGAGGTTTTTTTAAGAGCTCCTGTTTGAACACATTAGGCTTCAATTAATTTGTATATGCAAACATTCACACTACTGTAATAATCCAGCATTAAAGGAAAACAAGCATTTTGCCTGAGGAACATTTATGTGCTTACAGATGTGTACAAAACTAAACTCAGTGTGCCTGTATTTCTCCACAGAGACAGATGCAGCCTCCACTGGTAAGGCACTTAGAGTATAAACAGAGAAACTGATTTCAAAATATTGAAACACACAATACTGCTTCTTAGGCAGTTTCTTTCCTTCTGGCCATATTTCAAATTTTCCAAAATACATCAAAGACATTTAAAACAAAAAGAAATTAACTATAGATGTCAGAAAAGACATGGAATTCTGAATTCAATGTCTGTAGTTAAATCACTCATCTTGGATGTATAACATGACCTTGAAATCACGAGGCATCAGTAATATACACCTTGTACAAATAGAAATGAATACAGTCCTAGAAAATCCACCAAGTTGAACTTTTGAGGATGGAATAGAAGAACAATCATTTCTCTGCCTACATATATAGCACTATTAATATTTAAGATCACTTCAAATGTGTAACTGGGCATGCAAAGTCATTTTTACTCAACCCAGTGGTTCTTAGAAGATATTCAGGGTCAAATAAGATACAGTCATTTAAATGCAGGCAACCAGCTCTGTTTCAGGCATCCTAAGGTAACATCCCCCTCTTCCTCAGTCTCCAGGTTTTTCATGGAAATACAGCAGGTCTAGACAAATCTGCATCTTCATCTCACCCACCAGCCAGTTCTGAGTGCCTACTGTACCCCAAGGGAACCACAACTACCAGCTAGTGGACTAGGGGAATATCTTAAAACAAAAAGCCTCTCCACAACATTTACACAGACAATGCCTGCCTTCAGCTCTGAAAATGGAGTCCCTCCTTGAAGTTTGGCACCCACAACTTCTAGTCACTTTGAAAGAATGTTAGTTTGAAAAAGTTAGCAATTCCAGTATTATCCTCACTTAATTCTTCAAGCTGTTTGGTTTCAATCTCATACAGCCAGGTTTTCTTCCTTGCTCGGTGCTTCCATTATTTAGTTTATTCTCTTCCCTTAAGTGATTGACTCTGTTTTCTCCTGAAGTACTCTGCTGTCCCCTCTCAATCCTTCAACTGCCTTTACACTTGTAAAAAGTTATGTGTAACAGACCATTATCAGAGAGCAAGTACACCTGACTCATTCCACATACAAAATACATAACACTTTTTAAAAACCTACACATTCAAAGCATAATTTCCACTCACAGTCATCAAGACACACGTATATTGTAAAGCTGGCTTTCTTAGTAATGCCAAACAATGACAAATAAGTAATTTTTTAAAAGGCTAAACATTACAACAACTGTGAAAATCAGGACTGATTTTAAGGACAATAACTATTCGCTCTCACTTCGTATATTCAACAAAATAATCTTCCTGAACTTTAATGCAAATCTGAAGATGTCTGTTCATTTCCATAAACATCTGTACTGTTTTGTACATTTGTACTAAAATTATTAGCTCTTGAAATCATAATGCTATTCTTTGTGGTCAAAAGAGTAGATTTCCATGAACATTAGTTCATCCTGCATTTAAAATAGAAAAAAAAAACAACAACAAACTACTGTTCAGTATTTTGCTTTTTATAATCCTTAAAATTTCAGAAAAGCTATCTCATTAGCTAGTAGCTCAGCAGTGATTTATTTCCTGCTGCACTCCATAAATAATGTCCAGCCACAGAGAACAGAAGAAAGTGATCTGACAGCTAGTTTAAAAAATAGATCAAATACATTTTATACAATTATCTACAAGAAGAAAATAATTACTGCTATTATAAATCAACTAGACCTTTGAATAGTAGATGCAAACCTTCCTCTGAAAAATTACTGATTCAAATAAAAAAAATTTGTAGAAGGATACAACACTTCATGTGGACTCCCAGCTATACCATTCTAGCAGAATACTGTCCCATGTTTTACAATTATCAGATTAAAAAAAAAATTAACCTGGAGTATTATAGTAAATATTTTTAAAAAACTATCTGAAATCTGTAGCACTCGAACAAAATACCATTATCCTTGCTTTCCAATGCACATAAAGGATGGACTAAGCTCCCTTCCTGTTCACCATGTTTGTCACTTACAGAAATTACTGTATTGGGGATGGCAGAAGATTTCAATGCCAATATTAAAAAAAAAGGTCACTCTGGGTAGATTGAAGCACTCACAATTTCAGATAAGGAAGAACTTGAATAGATTTCAAACAGTAACATTGAGGCCAGAAGTCCCTCATATGCCACACTCTTATTTGTTAAAGATTATCTTGCTGTTAATATCATCTGAGAGTCAGACAAATCTGAGCCACTACCTATTTTAGTGAAATGCTGAAAGCAGTCTAACACTGCCAGTTGCCACTTAGCAACTGAACAAAACATCTTAAACAAAAGACAACACTGCCTCAAAAACTGTAAACACAAAATAGCTGGTCATTTTAGATCCTACTTGAAAGGATAAAGTTCTGAAAGAGTTATCAAATAATCCGAAGTCTGTGGTTCTGTGATATCTCTGAACTAGTTAGCTGAGTTTTTTAAGAAGGGAGGGATAAACAGATCTTGTCTTAAAAGTAAGCAAGTCATTTTGATTAACTGGCAAATTCTTTCTGGATCACTCCATGAAGATTTCTACTAGAAAGTGAGTATACCTCACATTGTATTAAGGAAACCTCCACATTTCTTTATTTGAGAAAAGTTTTCTCTCACTGGTGTCACTTGTGGAGATTCTCAGGGTGGCCTCTGAATCTTCATAGCACAAACTGTAAGTTTAGTTAGTGGGACTGGTTCCAGATGAAGCATTTGAGTCAAGCAGTCTGAAGTACTGAGATCAGTGGAAACAAGCAATAACCTATGTAAGACTGCTCAGTGGCTGACCTCCCTATTTATTACTATTTCTCAATAGCAGCATAGGAATATGGGAAGCTATAGATAAGCATTCATTCCATCTTCTGAAACAAGGATGCTGCTGACATTGTGACTTTAAATCTTATGCACCTATGGATATTAGCATTCTCTGCTACTGTAAGAAGTATCTAAAATAAAAACAAACAAACCAATAAAACCACTCTCTTCTAAGGAAAACATTTTTCCCTTTCATCCAACAGCCAAAAGATGCAAATGCAGGATATATTATTTGACAGGACTGCCCAACATATGTGACTGAATTGCCAAAGCATGCACCAGGGACACTTATGCAATTGTAAATAAAACTCTGTGTGCGCTGGGGGAACAGTTTGCCTACAGGCTAGGCAATAACAAAAAGACACATTTAGCATTTCCTAAATTAGAACAGATGAACTTCAGTTTCATTTACCCATGTCTATAAACATAAAAGGCTCTTAAATCCATATAAATCAGAATTTTTGTTTTTCTCACCTCGCCAGCATTGAAAAACTAGTCTCTGAACAGCAAGCAACTGTGTTAAGATAGTTATCCTAAAATACCTTGGTGATTGCAGTCCTCTTTCCACCAAGATGATATGCCTAGGTGTGACTTCAAAAATTAACATCAAATAACCTATAGTAAGGCTAATCTGCAAGAGAATCATTCTCAAACTTAAACAAAATGAAGTCTCAAGTCCCACAATAAAGTGGGATGTAAACCTGCATGTAGGTTCTGTGTAAGTAGAGTATGATGTAATTAAGTTTACACCCACTAAGCTTATCAGTTAATTGCATATTTTATCAATTCCTCAAGAAATTTAACAGAAAAGCAGTTGTTGAAGAAGCATTAGACATTCATACCATCAGCTGCAGGTATAAAATTTGCTTCTATTAATGTCAAATAAAAAAGTTTTATAGTGTCATTATACCATTATTATTTACATCCAAAGCAGTTATCAATGATGGTGGTACATACTGCAGTGGAGCAAAGGAAATAAAGCAAGGGATTCCTCACCTGAGTTCCTAGGAAGCACAAGGAAGCCCTGTACTATCACTGCAGCTCTGGAGCTGCTTTTCCACCTGCCCCTCCTTTGCTGTTCTCCCCACAGGCACTTCAGCTTGAGAGGCACGGAGTACCAAACAATATTTGAACAATACTATTAAATCCTGCGTCTAGAGAGAGGGACTAGGGAAGTACCTTGGCCCTTTCTCCCCACTCCCTTCTCTACACTCAGGAGCCAGTCACTGTTAAATAAGAAAATAATAATCTACTCTGATTTTAATAGGGCCAAAATCAGTCTTGACCTACTTTCAACAGAAAAAAAAAAACTGAATGAAGTGTCATTAGCTTAAAATTTCTTCCTATGCACTTCCAAAATATTAAGGATATTTTTTTGTAACAAGTTCTTCACAATACACTTCTTACCTCTCCTCTCTAAAATACATCCACACATATGTACAGGAACAACATAAGGGGTACAAAGGAATATGAGCTGACATAATTGGAATAAAATACCACCTAGATTGCTCTGATCAAAGTTACAAAGGAAAAATAGAGGTCACTTAATAGCTGTAAAGAATGTGAAGTCACTGTCTTTGGGAGAATACTGAGAGTAAACAAACACTATTTTCCTGCATGTAACTGACATAAATGGTCCAGTACAAGCCTCTGTGGCAAGCACACAGGAAAACAGAAGCATGACAAACTCACACTTAATATTATGCTAAAAAGATACAAATTCATGTTCATCCTTTACAGAATTTGATGTTTTCACTATTTCATGAGGTTACAGTTTACAGTACACAATAAAACTCCCTGCAATTTATAAAATGCCATGTGGCAAAGACTAAACCAGCAATTTGCAGGAATGAGATGGTAAAGAAAGGAGATGTCTTCCCTAAACACTGAGCATTCAGCCATTAAAAATATAGTAAAGAAGCACACATGTGACAGATAGGGACAGATGGCAAGTAGGGAAGCTACAGGGCACCTAAGACTGACAGTGTTCTTGACAGCTTCAGAAAGCAGAACCACAGTCAAGCATCAAAAGGTGACTGAGTAAAGATATTTTCTCAGGGACTCTGAGGAAAAATCTCAATATGTAAAATGCAGATTATCTCAAGCTGGGGAACCACTGCGAGGGAAGAATGAAGAGGGTTTGAAAGAAGGACTAAGGAAAAGCCAGCACACTTGAATGAAGTGAAGCAAGCAGTAATTTGTTTTCCAGCCTTGTAACTAACTCTCCTTCACCCTGAGGTTTTCCTGGGTTTATCTGGTCAGGTTTGCTGTATTTGTTTTAACAAAGTCTTTAGATTCAGCGATTGAAAAGTTCAGTCCCTATGCTAGATATGAAAACAGAGACGTGGATGCACACAGGAAGTAATTCCAACTAAATGCACTGTCTGATTCAGGGTTCTAAATTGTATTTTTGAAGAGAAAGAAATCCATTTTTTAAAAAGTCTTGTAGTTGAAGATTTAAAATTACATTTTCAAGAGCCAGTGTGGTTTATCTTAAAAATGCCAAATGAAGGTAAAGGATTTCTTTGCTTTATACATATTTAAGAACTCACAGGTAGTATTTCTAAGCATTGCAACCATATGTACCTGTGCTAACAGCTGTACCACGAAATAAAAAGCTGTCAGAATTTGCAGATTCAGAACTTCAGCTGAAAGAGATTTACCATAGCAGATGTATCTAAGCACATCTTTTTATGCGCAAGTACTTTTCATACCGACATCTCATCAAGCCAAAAATGCCTTTTCATTATGGAAAGGATTAAAAGGTGCATATACATGCAGCTCACAGAAACTTCACACGAAGTTTACTGTACTCCATGATGATTACTTTGATTCAATGGATTTATAATCCATCTATTGCAGTGCAAGTGTCTGCATGAGTCTGAGCGCTATATGGGCAATTAAGACCAAGAAACTTGAAGATTATATGCTAAACCAAGTACCTGTAAAGGCATGAAAAAATTGAGACATGCAGAAACTTCTTGTCTCCTTACCTCAAGAATTTGCATTTTATTCAGGCACGTTACAAGGATTTCACTTGTATTATTTATAAATTGTTTCTCTATCAATGATTCTAAAATGGACACTATACTACAAGGACTCCCTTAATGTACAAGTTTTGGATGGGCAACTGCTAAGAGTTCAAGGGTTTTAGTTATTTCCAAAACCAGGAAATATATACTAGGCTCACCTATTGTGAGTTTTAAAAGCTGGGAAGAGCAGTTCCAACAGTCTCCATTACACTTCACTGCCAAACTACAGATATCCTTCTGTTTCTCCTCTCCACTCATGCTCAGTTCTGAAAGGCCCCAGTCTCTCAGAAATACCCACAGCCTTATTTACATTTGCTCTAATTCCACCACTGCAATCCACCCAAGGTTACAACACAGTGCATCCCATGTCCTTTTTTTTTCCCCCACTAGTCCTCCTTCACACAAGCCTAAAAAAAAAGAATACCTCCTGTATGTCTTCCAAATCTTTTCATTCCCATGTCAAATTCAGAATTCTTGTCTTGAGGTTTCCCATATTTCTAACCATGCCATTATCCTTAACTTTTTCTCCCAACTTTTCCTAACCTAGGTGTGTCTGATGATCCACTTCTTCAACTGAATTTTTCACCTTTTTCTGTATCTTCCAAGTCACAATAAACAAATAAGCCAATAAACAAATCAAACATTTGTCAGCCAGGGTTCAATTTTCAAAGACTGAATTTCACTTAGATTTTGGACTATCAAATCTAACATCCTGATTTCAGCGTACGATATAAACATTTAAAGCCTCATTGCCAGTAATAGCAAAGAAGGGAGGAAAAGAAAACGGGGGGAAGAGTTAAAGTGAGAGCAGCAGGACAAACAACACTCGGCTCAGATATGAAACTTTTTTTAATACAACCACCTTAAGCTCCACAGCGAAAAGCCCCAAATGAGACACTTGTCTTCGTACCATTGCTGCACTAGCAGAGATAAAACTAGTTAGTTTACAGCATGAATTTCTGCACAACTTTCAGTTACATCTTTGCAACACTGTCTTAAAGCATCAACAGTGACTGAGAGCATTTTATTGCTGGAGAAGTGCATAGGCCATTAATCAGTTCTGAATAAAATAAAATAAAATAAAATAAGCCTGCTGTAAGAGCTTTTCACTAACAAGACACTGTTGCTGAACTTCTCATTCAAGAGACTCTTCTCACAATGGCATTCCAGATCTAGAGGACTGATCTTAAGTGTTGCAAAAAAAACTGTATTATAATATCTAAGAATAAATTTTTAGTTCTTCATTTGGAATATTTTCTTAAGATTGTGACCAGAAAAAGGTTTGAGAGCAGAAAAAAAATCACACAAAGATAAATATAGTTACCATTTTTATCTGAAGCACACTACAACCACTGAACTTCCCTTCAGAAGCAGATATGTTTTTTGACCCCTTTCTAGATCCTACAACATTATTCAGGCATGATTTTCTATTACAAAAGCCAGGTGGGCCTCCCACTGTGCTGTACCAGGCAACTACCTGCTAATTCTACTTCCTGTAATAATTTCTCCTAGTTTTCCCATTGCAGATGCTAAGCTTATTGTTAAGTAGTAGGAGTCTTTAAAAATTACTTTCAAATTGTTCAAATGCCAAGTTTTAAGCAGAGGGTCACATCTATATTTACTAGTTTGGTTGCTTAATTCCTGAGCTCTTTTCAATACCATCTAGTTCTGGAAACTGGCACTTTTAAATACCATCTGGTTTATGTCTATTTTTTTTTTCACCCCTCCTTTTTCTTTTTAAGCTTGTTCCATAACTGCTTCTACCAACTCTTCAGTTTGAAGAGATCCTTTGATACATCTTCCATAATGAAAGGTTCCAGTTCAGAACCTCTTAAAGCTCAAAAATGAACTTGGATACAAGAGATAAGACAACAGCTTCTTTTTTGATAGAGCTTTATTTCTAGAAGATAGAAGGAGAGATCATCTATTAGCCCTATGCATTCTCCAGTGGGCTTCTTGTTCACAGTGTGTTTCAAAAAGATTAATTTTATACCTCCTGCAAATTGTTCCTCAAACACCCTTCTTAGCTGAAGGTATGCATTCTTACCTTATACTGCCAGAAATTTATGAAGCTTTGTATTCTGCTCTTGCAGACAAAACTTAACTTTTAAAAAATGATGAAAACTGCTGTGTGTAACCACCTTTTACCCTGCTGTTTAACTATGCCATGCCAGCTTATTTTTGGACTTACTATCTTTGATAGGTGTATGCATTTCCTCCAACACTCCCACATGGCATCTTCAAGTAGTTTCCACGCCACTTACAAGGATTTTCATTTTATAAATTGTCTTTAATATGGTTTTTAAGTCATTTTCTTTAAAAAACAAAACCCCCAAAGCAGAGGATTTTCAGAGACGGAGGTAGATGATCCTGCAAGAAATGTAAATACATTTTACAGAATGACAGTAACACTTTGAACCAGATCCTGCACACAATGGTCAGAAGCACATACAAAACTGCTTCTCCCTCTTCTGGTTTGCAGACTAACTGCTCCATGAAACACTCACTGACTGTGTCTAGCAATTTAGTCTCCACATCAATCATTGCCTCAGCCACTGCCGCTGCCATGCAGGCACCAGGCTGACCAGGGAGCAATACAACCAGAAGGTTAGAAGAGAATGAAAGGGCTCCAAAGAGAAAGAAAGGGAAGAGAACAACCACACAATAAAGTCAGCTTGTGTGCATTTACACACCACATTGCTCATGGGGCTCCAGGACTTGGAGTAACATATATGATTTTTCATGAGCTGCTGTTTTTCTTAATTTCAAACCCATGATCATAGAAAAAAGAAATAAGAATTCAGATACTAGATGTGAATTCAAGAAGTAGGAGGCAAACAAATCTGTATTAAAAGATAATGAGAAAGCATGTGCTAACTGCTTAAAATTAGCTCTCAAAAATTTGAAGCTAAAATTTGACTACTGAGATTGAACAAGCCACTGCAGAGCAAATACACCTGCTGAAAATTAGCTTGATAGAGCAGTGTGCATTCCTGTGTCTTGTTGCAAACAGATGTTCTATTTGGATTTCCTCACATATTGCTTCTCTCATGAAATCTCTTTTTCCTCTGTTTAACCCAGGGGTATCTTCCCCTCTACTGGTACCTAAGTTCTCCTCTTTACTTCATACATTTCCAGTCCCATCAAACCATCACCTTTTCTCCCCAGGTTACAGAAGCATTAACACCTTCCTCCTTTGCCTCTGTGGCAGGGGTACAAAGCCGGGGCCCATCTGTCTTCCTTGACCTGCTGGGAAGGACTCTCCTTGATGCCTCAGATTTTACCTTTTATATTTTTCAGATTCTGTGCTGCTTTAGTGTGTAGTTCTGAGCTTCATATTAGGGCACAGTAAGCTCTCTTCACAGAGTAGGTAGACAAAACAATTCCTTCTCTAGCTGGGGACCAAGGACAAGGATCCAAATTTCAGGCCCAAGAGCATAAACAACAGTGGACTGAAGAGAGAAAAACAAGAAGGATGGGACTTCATGGGCTAAAGCTGTAACTGAACAATTAACTCCAATATGCAAATGGACCAAAACTTATAAAAGTGTGAGACCCCGTGACTGGTTGTCCATTTTGTGACCATTTTGGGTTCACCTGGGCTGTAGCCCTGCCTGGGCTCTTGTGCTGCCCAAGGTGGATCAGTTGAGGCGTCCGAATAAATACCCACTTTATTCTTTAGCTCCATCTAGTCTCTGTTCTACATCAGCCTTCACTCCTTCAGTAAGAGAGCTTACTATCCCCTAAAATGAAGCTCAGAACTACACACTAAAGTAGTACAGAATCTGAAAAATACAAAAGCTAAAACCTAAGGCATCACCCTCTTCCTGCCTCAGGATGAAACTGGTGTCTCACACCGCAGAGCTGGGTTTCAGTACTGCCATTGGACAGTTAATGGTAAAACATAATATTTTTTTGCTAACACTGTCCACACTAAGCTTAAATACCTTCTTCTCCAAGTCATGGCAAAAATAAAAAACTGAGGCATGTGCTATTGAGACGACTTGCAACTGTTTAATACTTTATCCTAGGACAAACTGAACACAAATCAAAAGGAAGCAATTATAAAAGCCCTCTGAGCAGCAGCTTAAGCAAAAAGACAGAAACACAGAGTTATACAAAAATGCATCTTTTCAATCCCCTGGCTTTTCAGGTAGGAGGAAAAGACAGTTATTTTTTCTTATCTGTTTCTGTGTACTGCTAGGAAAAGAGAGAACAACAAAAGAAAGAATTTAGGATAGATTAAACTGGTCAGTTTTGGTAGCTCTTGCAAAGCCAAACAGCTAAAAGCCCCTTTGAACTTCGACAGGGCAGACAAGCTCAGAGCTGATTCAAGTCTGCAGCTTGCTGAGCACGCTGAGCAGAGAGAAGCACTACTCCAACCAGCTCATTCTGTATGCACAGCAAGCAGGTACAATGCAAAGGGAATGTGAGCCACACAAGAAAAACACATAAAACAAAGGCAAAAGAGCTGGCAAGATAGAAAGGACAGCAATGTGGGAGAGTGGGCAACATCAGGCTGCCAAGAAGGTAAATCAGAAGTGTAGAATGTGACCTGAATAATACAAGAAGTAGTAGGTATCTTTACAGAAAAAAAATATAAAAAAGTCATAGTGAAAAATCAATCTTTCATATTCTCCATGTTCTTTTAAGCTCTTCTGCTATCCATATATACAGTACAAAGGGAAAATCCTTTAGGCATATAGTATAAATTTACTTCCTGAAAGGATACACAACTTGCAATTTGGCTTAAAATATCCATGCAACTCCAATGACCCTCTTGCTAATGAAGACTTCCCAATTCACCTTTTTTTGTATTTTGTTTGGGCTTATGCTTAATATATTCATTGAAACTACCTGATAATGTTCTGGGAATACAAGTAGCAGAGCATGAAACAAGAATGATAAACTTCTAGCATCCTCACTGCTCTCCTAATCAAAGCCACAGCTCTGTGTGGCCTCACTTAAGCTTCCCAGTCAACCTGTAAGGCAGATGCAGTCCATCAGTTTTCCTATTACTCTACTGCAAGGCCCAGTAGCCATTTAGATAGCTGGTACTGACCCATATCACAGTGGGATTCTTTATCCCATTGTCAGGTATCTGGCAATTTAATCAAAATGAAAAGAGGTATAGCCTGATAAAAAGTAATCTGCACCAGTCAGAGGCAGTGCTGCAAAACTCAGCATACATTTACATGGTTCTGGAGAGCAAAACAAAGACTTTGCTGAAGAACGAAACGTGTTAGAGAGGCCTGAGCCGTTTAGGAAAAGTAATTTCAGTTACTCCTTTCATTTAGGCAACTAAATTCTCAGTTTGGAGGAAATAATTCCAGTGGGTGTTTTCAGGCTTTAAAAGTCTGACGAAAAGGCATGACCACTTTAACACAACTGGGCTGAAGCTTGTGACACAAGTCTGTCTTGAAAACAGGGACTTTAAACCTTTACTTCATGTAAGTAAAGTGTTAAGCAATAAAAAATAAAGATGCACATACGAACTAACTATTTGAGATCACATCTTCTGAATCTTTTCTGCTTGGCACTGTAAAGCCTTTATAATCCACTTTAAATAAATGCAAACTTCTTTGCCTATATATTTGCTGCTTTTTTTTTCTGGATTCTGTATTTGCCTACAGAAGCTTTGAAACTTGCACAATAAAATCTTACATATATTGAGAGTTCAATCCAATAATTCAGGGGAAAAAAGGCAAAGCAGTTATGTTCTTTCATTACAAACTCTGGAAAGTTATCTCATGTTAATACATGAGAAAGTTTTACACTATCACTTAACTGTGAACAGTTTAATAACATTAGCACTGTAGATGGAAGTTAGAGCTCTGAAGAACACCATCTGCAATATGAATATGGAAACTATAAAAATGTTAGCTTTATAGATAAAAATAATTTGAATAGAAATGGTTGACTCAACATACCCTAAAATAAAAAAAAATTTAAGAAGACAAATATGTGACTGCCTCTTATTTACTGAACTGCTACTCAAGTTCTAATTTACCTACTAAAGCCAATTTAATAAGAAAAAATGTACCCTCCCAGTCACCAGAGAAACATACCATCCCATTCTTAGAAGAAATGTACAAAGGAACATATTTTTTGTAATACATGCGTATTGCCACTTTACACAAGATGTCACGGAAGCATCACAGCCCATTTAAAAAGTTATTGCTGTAATAAATTGTTTCTTCCAACAAACTAATGCAATGTCCACTGTGAAAAAAAATCATTGCATGTATCCTTCATTTATTTAATAAATACAGCTTCTGAGCCTGTTCCAGGAATTTTCAAATAGAGGAACAAGGAACAGTTAAAATACTTACTTCAACACCTTTTCATGTTGCAGCATCTTCTCCATTGTAATCATTCTTCCCAATTTCCATAAATAAAAACCAAACTGTACACTTAGCTTCAAGAAGGATTCAAGGATTCAGGCCGGTGAGTCTCATCTCCACCCCTGGAAAGGTGATTGAGCACACTTCCCTGGAGCAGTGGATGTTTGCGTTGACATCAGCAAGGATTTTGCCATGATCTCCCACTGTGTTATTTGAGGCATGCTGGTGAGACATGGGTACTACACAAAATCCAACTGGTGGCTGGTTAACTTGTGGTGTCACTCGAGAACTGGCAGTGATGCCAATGGTGTTTAAAACTCTCTATTAATGACCTGGATGGTAGCACAGAGTCTACCAGGTCAGAGTCTACCAGTCAGCAGGTTCAGGGGTAACCCCACACTGGAGAATTGTGTTGATGGGAAACTCATGAAGATCAACCATGTTAAGTGATTTACTGTAAGGGTGGTAGGACTGAAAAGCTGTGGACTACCTCTGAAAGTTTGCATGGCCAGGCTGGACAGGGCTTTGAACAACCTGCTCTAGTGGAAGGTGTCCATGACCATGGCAGGCAGATTGGAGCGAGATGATCTTTGATATCCCTTCCAACCCAAACCATTTTATGATTCCATGATTCTTTGTAAAAGAAAAAACTCGCTCCTGTGGTGAAGTAACACACAAGACAGGCTGGGCATGCAGTGGACATAGCTCTGCAGAAATAGATCTGGGGCTCCTGGTGGACACTGTTGACTAAGAGCCACCAAAAGGCACCCTTGGGAAGTGAAGCAGGCTAACCAAGTATTGAGCTCTGTTGGCAAGAGCGACTAAGCAGGCTGGGGCAAGTGACTTCCCGTCACTCTACCTCTCAGCACTGGTAAGACAGCACCTGGATTGATGTGTCTGAGTTTGAGCTCACCAGTAAAAGGCAGACCTTGGTACAGTGGGAACTGTCAGCAGAGGGCCACCAAGATGATGAAGGGGCTGGGACATGACACAAAGAGTCGCCAAGTGAGGCTTGTTCTGTCTGGGGACACGGCAGCAACCAGGCAGACCTCATTACTCTATTCGATTTTCATGTGGGAGTAAATAAAAGAAAAGTCGCCACCTGACTCTTTAGATGCACACAGGAGTAAGACAGGAAGAAACAAACATAATTTGGAAAATGGAACATTTCTGCTAGCTGAAGAGAAAAGCTCTTTTTCCCATGAGGGTAGCTAAACACTGGCAAGAAGTTGCTCAGAGACCCTGTGGCACCACCATCCCTGGAGTTACTCAAAGTTTCTGGGCATAGTCTAGAACAACCTGCACTAGTTAGACTGATTTTAAGCAGGGTTTTGAGCTACATGACTGACAGAGGTCCCTTCCTATGTAATTCTATAATAAATCCAAATGACTTGTAGAAGAAAACAACATAAAATATTTCATTAAGTTACTCTTCTCATCTAAACCTTGTTAAGTCAGCAACAGAAACGACCTAGCTTTAGCCTGACAGAGGCGTTTCTGGCATGAAAACAAAGGTTTTACAGTTATAGAAGTTATTCATCACTTACACTGGGAACTTCTTGGAAAACAATGGTCCTACTCCTATCACTAAAAATTAAAGTATAGTTAAAGGATGAAAACAACACCTGACAAATCTTTTAGGGATTTACACTGCTGGAGCTGAAGATGCTTAATTTACTATTTGGCTCTCTTATTAAAACACTTATCTAAAAATAAAATACCTATGTAGAAGAGGAGCTCAAACTACCTAGTACTTGAAGTTTTTCATTACCTCTGTATCTTTCACTTTCAGCAAGCATAAAAGGAACATATGGAGAGCTTTAAACCCTAAACCATTTGTATTGGAAAAAAAACAAACTTTCAAATTGCATCATTTTGATCCTTCCTTGACCTTGCAAGACTGCAGAGTTATTTCTGCTCCATGCTCTCTCCTGCTCTCTTCCAGACTTCACTCTCACTTGAGGCTCACAGTTTATACCTACACTGCTTCTCCTCTTTCTTCTCTTCCTTGGAGGAGCTCCTCAAGCAAACACCACCAGTTGCTATTCCTCCTATCCCCACATTCTCAGAGCCTGTGTGCAAAGATACATGGAAATAAAGTCAAAAATTGCAAGTAGACACTTTTAAGTATGCAAATACACAAACACTGAGATACAAATGGATTAGCTACTTAAACAAAATCCAGCTTACAAATCAAATGGAAATCTGTAAGTCAGCAAGTTCTTTACATTGATATAATTAGAATTTAGATGAGAAATAAAAAAAAAAAATTATTAGTGCTTTTTGAAGTGCTTTATTTCACTGACCTCACTTTCAATTTAATTTATTTGCAGAAAGTAACTAGTCTCAGAGATGTCAGCTCCTCCACACATATCCCCTGAAGGGACCATTTCCTTCCAGTATCAAAGAGCACCATGTGGCAAGACTTCTCATCAAGTTACTTCACAGAACGGGAAATATACTCTCGAGTCAATTATGAACATCATTGTTTGTTCCATCCTTTGGAAACTGAAGTTGCATCTGCTCATTGCTTTCTCCATCCCAACATTATTCTTCATATGGCATTCAAAGTTCATCCACTACTATGCCAGTATGTTTGTAATTTCCATTGAGTTTTTAAACACTCAGAGTCACAGTCCACCCTGCACGACCCTCTCACTTTCACAACTGACATATAACTATATTAGTGCATTAGTACATATAACTGTACCACATTTACATCAAGCATTTTCTAACAGATTACCAATTAATAAAGGAAAAAAAATGGGGGTTAAGACATTAAGTTTAAACACTGTTTTTTGTAAGATGACTTTAAGCTGTGGGCCACACTCCAAATCTTTTTAGAAGTACACATAAGACCACCTAAGTGTAAGCTTCACAGCAGAATCAAAATCCTAATAGGTCCTATCGTTATAAGAACCCATTTTATACCTTTTCAGTCAATACATATTGAGATCTCAAGCACCGATCATGTAACAGACCATAAGTACTTCAAGAGTTATTGATTTTGCTACTCTCGCAATTTCTCTGAAAGAAGATTCATGCCATCTCGAACAAAATCCCAAAATACTTCTGTTAAGTTTTTCCCCTTAAAATAGTAGTTGTTTCAGGGCTGAATAACTGTAACCTAGCGGCTGTCCAAATGAGACTCTTAATTCATGCAATTAGCCTCCTACACAGCGTTTAAAACCTTGCTCAGCAATAATAGAGCTTTAAAAGGACTTAAAGTTACCTACTGAAGCAACTGGGAACATTACGACATCATAGAAATTTGGGTTATAAATACTTCCAGAGAACAGGCAGCAAGTTGAATGCAATACTAAAAATATTAAAGAATACAGGCTTCCCCTTGCTCTCATTGCAGCAGAGGCTTTACATTATAGATAAACTCAATTCACTGCCATGGCTTCACCAAACTCTGGGAGGAGATGCTTTACTCTTGCTTACTTAGGAGAAGTTAAGACATTGAAAACTGTCAACACACCTGAAGGGAGAAATCATTCAGTTCAACCAGATCTTTACACTTTCTATTCAGCTTCTCTGTGATCACCAGAGCTGAGCTCACAGAGACTTTTTTCTTCTCCACAAAGAGTTCTCAAAAAAAAACTCCACAAGCAAGCTTACAATTTTATTCCTATTTTTGCCACTGGCTGGGTCTACAGATCTGATCTCTATCCATGTAATGGCATTCCACAGCAAAAATTCCCGTTCACAAAGTAACCTCTCCCATTCTGCCTCAAACCAATATATATCCTAATGCTCTGTAAGAATTTAAGCAATACCCTACTCAAGAGGATGCTAAATTAGACAGCTGATTAATAGAAATTTAAAAAGCAATGTAACATGAGAAAGTCAAAACAGCTGCTATGTCTTACAACACTGTACAGCCCTAGAGGATGCTCCTGACACTTCCACTCTTTTCTTCTCCCACAGGACTTCTCTGCCTGGCTCCTGCACAGAAAAGGGAATAGCTCCTGCATTGTAAAGAAAACCTTATTAGACAGCCTATTTTCCAGAAAGAAATACCAGAAAAAGGCAAACTTGCTTGGATAAATCACTAAATTCCCTTCCAGACAACTAGAACTGCAGTTCAGGTGATCATTTTCATAGCATGCACCTTCCTGGCTCAAAACTTACTCTGTTCCAGTTATCCATAAATTACAATGATGGATGAATAAGAACTATCTGTTCCCATTTGAAATAGTGCTGACCACTCTTTTCTCATTCCTGGCAATTAACAGTAAACATGAGTTCTAGTCATTTTTTGTAGGCAACCTGCTGAGATTTATAGCAGTATCTTCAAAATCTGAAGACAAGACTTGGGTGAAAGATTTTTCAGGGTTGTGACAACCTTGATGCAGAAAAGTTCTGGTACATCAATCATTTGTCTGCTATTCTGACAGGGGAAAACTCACAGGTGACACATACAGTGCAAAAGTAGTTAAGGATAGTTGCTAGTTGTTGCCACAAGTTCTAGACAAGTTGTCTGTAAACAAATGGAAGAAAAATACAGCATTACTCTCTCAATTAATTTGGATCAAAACAGTCTAATTGCCCTCCAAAATACAGCAATTGACTTAAAATAGGAACATTAGAAAGGAAATGCTTTTCAAAAGAAAAAAAAAAAAAAAAGGAT
>VXBC01009638.1:957137-973179 GCA_013399945.1 Ploceus nigricollis
CAATGGGCGGGCCCAGCACGCCATCCCTGCCGCCAATGGGAGCGCGCGGCGGCCCGGCGGGGGCGGGGGGAGCCGCCCCGCGCTCCCCTCCAGGTACCGGACCGGGACCGGCCGCGCGCGGGAGGCGGCAGCAGCCAATGAGAGAGCGGGGGCGGGGCGACGGGCAGCCAATGGGACGGGCCGGGGGAGCAGCCAGGTGAGCAGGGCTCCGGTAAATCCCTCATTTCCCATCGCTTTCCCGTCGGGAATGGGTGTCCAGCTCTGTTCGTGCTGTCACGCCTGTCAGTATAACCCCAAGCGCTTCATACAAGGAGGTCGGACAGCGCCGACCCCCGCACAGATTAACTAACTAGTTGTAGGGTAGCTGGTACGCGGCGCTGCTGGTTCTTGCGGTCTTCAAAGCACAAAGTCCCAAACCATGAACCACTCTTTGCAGAGCACTTTTACTCCACGAGGCAATAACATCGGTTCCCCAGCAGCGCAGCTGCTCCTTTAAAATGTCAAAAGATTACTTTTCAATACCTTTCATGTATTTACAACAATCCGCATCCTGAAACTGTGTTGTTTTCCCTACTGAAAAATATCCTTTTTTTTAATAGACATTCAAATCTTTAGCCCGCAGATCACACTCAGCTGAATTTTTCAAAAAAAACCCCACTGTTTTGCCTGAAGTGTGCTCCCCATAATGTTAAAAGTCTGTTACAAACACTTAATTTCCAAAACCAAGCTTCATATGGCTCCTGGATTACAATATATTAATATGCAAAGCATTTTGTCTTTGAACTGATTGCACATCTTGCTTATTTAATTACAGAATGCCTTTATTTACTGAGGGATTAATTAGATATCTGACAGTGCTAAAGCAACTTTTTTGCTCAACTCTAAAGACAGCTTCACCTCTGCAAGGCTGATAACAGAAAAGCAGTGCCTTCCCATGGGACCACTTAACTTTAGAACTTATAAAAATAGACAAATGTATTTTAAACTGAAGATTTTTATATAGAAACCAAGAGTACTTGGATTTTTTGGGGTAGAGTATCTGCTCCCATTAAAGCTTGCCAGAAATCATAAAAATTACCAGAAAATGGTCTAAACAGAAGGAGCTTAAACCGTAAATGTTGTGAGGTGTCCACAAGAACAACGGCCTACACCACCCACCTCCAAAAGTCTACCACACATGCATGCACACTCCCAGCGTCCCATAGTAGTGGTAACACACCAGTAAAAGTCTGACAGTTGCAAATTTTTGGGTCTTGCCAAAACATGAGAAGAGATGATGCACTTCTACCTTCAGTGACATTTTTTAAGGAAAATGTCATAGGTTACTTGGTGAAATTCACCCTTGTACAGCCATGCACCACAATTCTGGAAGTCCTTTCATCCTCTGGAAGAAGAATTCAGAGTCTGATGTCAAATAAACCTATTTAGTCTTCCGCCTCTAATGACAAGAGATGTGCACTCACTGACTCTTAAATCACGTGGAAAACAGCACTTTCACCTTGAAAAATCACCGTGTTCTTTGCCAGCATGAGCAGCAGAGCACCCATCTTCTCTTTAGGGAGACCAGACTCTCTTCTCTGCTTTGGCCACCACTGTGCTCACCTGCTTTCAGACTCCCTGTGCCTCCAAAGTGTAGACTTAGTGAGTTTGTCTTTTAACCTCTTTCTTTTACTAGGTGACACAAAGCCTCTCCTAGAGAAACTGAAATATTTATATGTGTAAGATACAGAAGCATTTAGTTCTCATCTCAGCCTATTCACTACTTAACAAGAAATATGGCTAAATTCATTTGAAATAGAAGTGCTGCTAAAGGATTTAGACTCAAGTATTCTTCTGATGCTTTTAACATGATGCAGGAATATCATAATTTAAGATTTTTCTCATTAAATACCAGATTGTTAACACTGTACCTTCATCTCCATGAAAAGGAGCTCGAAACTAAAGCTGCTAAACAGAGAAACCCTCAATTTCAGTAGAATTGAAAATTCTTATTTATTTAAACTCACTCAAGACAGTTACTGATTCATGAAGACTGGTAAAAAATTAATGGAATAGATGTACAAGAGAAGTAAAAATATTTATAATGATGTTTAGCTGAAAAACTTGACTTTGAACTGGTTCCCCTTTTTCTGAAGCTAGAAGAAGTTACTTGCAGTGCCACATGAATTGATGTGTTTATGCAGCTTTCAAAGGCAGGCTTTTACTTATGAATTTGAATGCTCTTAATGATGGTCTGTGGACCACACTTTATGTAGAGTCACAAACCACGACGCAACCAACAACATAGAGTTTTCATTTGGTAGTATTTTATGTTCTGTTTATAGAGGCCCACGTTTCTGTGCAAGCCCCTGTGGGATTAACTTCTGATAAAATCATTTAACTTCTTTGCAAGTCCGTGGCTGTAACTCCTTAGCATCAATGAAGCAATGAAAAGGGTCATTTTGAAAACAGTAGCGTTCTCATTGATTTAATGGGATCATGACTGGGTTCAAAATGAAGCCCTAAAAGTTGCAAACACTGCTCAATCACAACATTTTCCCTTTCAAACATAACTCATCTATAAATCTCCAATGAGACTTTAACTACAAGGAAAATCCAAAGTCAGTTAAAAACTAATTTTGAGATAATCTTGCAAAATCAATGTAGTTTTTGTGGATTCCACAATAAAACACTTATATGTAAGATTAGTATCCTCTTTTTTTTTTCCATAATTCTCTATGCTGACAGCAGATATCTCAGAGATCACCCACCAAGCATTCAAATAAAATAATATTGGAATGACCTGTTCCTTGTGACAATTTTAGGTAGAGTACCTTCACCTGTTAAAATTTACATGCCAAATCTACAGTCATTTCTACCAGAAAGAGGCTAATATGTAAAAGTGCTGCACAGAAAAATATTTCAGAATTCCAACACAGTATGCCCCTTGTCCTTGCCAATTCCCAGGTAACATTCAACACATTTTCCAAGTTGCTAAAAATAAAAATTGGCATACTTACAATATATTTTAAAGGATGATACAGTACTTGCTAGTCTGAAGCAATGGGCATGTGAAACAGTGTCAGTGCCAACATCAAGGTTTGTACAAAATGCATGAGCAAGCAAGTGATATTTTATGAAGCAAAGGTACAAAAACATGATTTCATTTAGCAATTACGTGTCTGACAAGGTTAACATCTAATAGATCTGTTAATATAAAATTAAAGTGACACCTACCTCACACTGGTTTCTTTAAATTATTTATCACTGCTTGATCTGAGCTGTTTCAATACTTGTAGCCAGTTGAGATTTCCAATAAACCAATTTTTCATCATGCAGCAAGTCCCAGGTGTTTCCCTTGTCATGAGGATAGAAATTGTTAAATTAATAAATGAACACTAACTTCAGTAATTTGTCTGGGATTAATTTGTTTCAATGTTTAAAGTGTAAACCTCCCTTATTTTTCATCAGATCAAATTCTACTATGTGCACTTATCAAACCCTCATTTCAGTGGCACATTGAGTGCCATATTCTTCCTTGTAAAAGAATTTATGCATCATAATGCCAGCAGTCCTTCTTCTTATGAAGTTGTAATTCAGCATAAGGCTTGCCATTCTTTTTCTGGATGTAATAATCTTATTATACCAATGACCACCTTTTAATTTCCTTTACTCAGAACGCAACCACTACAGAAACAATGTTTTCAGCCAATGTCTCATAAGTGCCAGTCCATATGCAGGAGCTTCTGAAAGTCATCCTTACACCAAATTGCTGCATGTTTTCCTTATGAGAGAAAGGATCAGCTAGTTTATGCTTTGAGTAGTCATAATTCCACCTCTATAAGATGCTGACCTTGGACAACTGGAACATCATAAATTGCTTCCAACATTCTAGTGGTTTTCTTTTTTTGTTTGTTTACAACTATATAACTCCTCATAGAACTAATACAATACCTTTCAATGCCTTTATTTAGGTTACAATGGTTGTGAAGGTAGTTTCCCAATAACGGAACATATCTGAAAACTTTGAGCTACATTTTTTAGATAATGCCAAAACAAGATATTTAAAGGCATATTCCCTGTCTGCCAGGTAGACTTGGTCATCTTTTGTCCTTTCACTCCTGGGCTTTGCAATGGGGACATCTAGCAGAATAAAGAATGACCAAATGTTCTAACCATGTTTGGGCATGTGCCAACCAGCATTCTCTCAAACAACTCCTGGATATAATTTGGAAGTCAACCATTCCAGAAAGCATTTCCAACCAGCACTCAGTGACCAAGATTATAGCTTCAGTGTAGGTCAGACCATGTCATGCTATTTGGTGTCAGTACCCAAGACAGTTTCTGAACATGTTTAATTTACTAATGGAAACAGCACCGCTGAGCATTAGCAAGTTTCAATTTAAACCAGAAAAATTTGCGTTCACCCTCTTGCATTTTGTACTATGGCGTAACCAAGTTACACTTACAAAACTCAGCTTGAAGTTACAGTGTGTTAACTAGCAAAGAAAATAGCTGGCATGTAAGGCTGCATATGGGCTTACTGGAGTCCACTGCCCAGACAATGGAGAGGCACTCAGTGAGCCTTGCTGGTATTCAGCTATAATCTCTACTGAAACAAGGATGATGCTAAGCAAATTAGCTAAAAGGCCTCTGGCTGCTGTGGCAATTCAAAAGATGAGTGTGGCTTCATGACGTGCCCAGATAGAGTCGGTGAGTGGGAAGATACTTTGAGTGAAGTGAGAAATATTCCAGTTATTGAAAGATGCAATATCGAATGACAAGCAGCCAAAGGCGGAAAGCAAAGAGTATGAAATGCAGGGTGGTTTTTTGTAATCCCAAATCCTAAACACAGGGTGCTTGTGTATGCTATCTACAATCAGAATCTGCAACATGAAGAGACAGCATGAGGAAAGCATTTCGCAGGACACAGGAACTTGTTGTCTCATTTCTTCCCTGTGCATAGAAAAACTTAAGAGTACTCACACACATTTCTTCCAGCCCTCAGCCTTCTGTATCCTGCAATATTTATGACACAAACTCTAGAGTGTAGAGGAACTTTTTGGTACTTATTACAGATAAAAGGCATGTCACCTGTACCATATCCACACTTATTTTTCCACATTTGGGTCAAAATGGGGATGCTTCAGACTCAGCCACTCTGATAACCATGTGAAAGATATTGCTACTGCATTTTCATATGGTGTTTTAGTTTTCCTAGTAAAGAACAGTCTAGCAGCACGTGATAAACTCCCTTGTTTAAAGATCAGGGTGTCCAAGAAGTCAACAACCAAGTTTTCATATTGCAGCTTCCTCTCTTATCAGGGAGGTCAATATACAGAGAGATACAGCTCTTCTGAAATTGGTGCATTGCTTCCTCCTGCCTAACAAAAACTAACAAATATCTCTATCAACGTTCCCACCAAGACCCCAAAACGGCTCATACGGCAATGTATAGGAATTACAAGACTGTGTAATACTGCCACCTGGTGATAAGCGTCACAGAAGCATTTTCTTACTCCTACCTACACAGAAGCCTTTTGCTTCCTTTTCACGTGCTCTTAATCTGCAACGGCCCATCAAACGTCGCTTATCCAACTATCAGTTTATCTTGAGCACTTCTGCTTGTGCTTAGAAGTGAAATTACTGAGGTTTTCAAAGTTATGAAAGCCATATCTTTTCCTTCAAAACAGAATTCTAGATATGCCATGGACAGACATAGCCTATCTTGATCCAATTCCCCATTACAACTCCATATGAAGTCTAGAAACTTCAGTGTCTTCGGAGAAAAAAATCTGAAATAATATTAGAAAGGATCCACTAGACCTTCCCTCTCTCCATTTTTAAAAAAATATTTTCAGTCCTTGAGGTGTAATGTAAAAATAAAAAACAAATAAATACAAAAAAACTCCAAAAGGCAAAACCAAAAAGCCCCAATAGAAACAACAAAAAATCTTCCAAGAACCTTCCCTCTCCAAGATGGAAAAAAAAATATATCCGTAGTACATGATCTCTGAGTCCTTCATCTGATCTCTGTGGGATACAGGTGAAAACTGAAGAAAAAACATGGGAAATGGTAGATCAGGCTCAACTTCCCTATCTGGCTTTCACAGCTGTTTGCAAGTCTGAACTTTTCTTTTATAACTGACTTCCAACTCCTTAGTGAAAAACAGCAAGCTGAGAACTGCTATCACTTTTTGGGTTGCCACTATTTCATACAAGACCTTTCTTGGTTTCTTTTCGGAAAGCCAACCTGCACCCTTTGAAGTTTAAATTCAAGAACTGCACTTCTTAACGTGCTGCTATGAGAATTTTTAGAACAATTCAGTTCTCTTCTTTGGGGATTTTTCTTAGCTCTTTCTTATTTAACTATCATTCTGTAAGCACCTGAAGGCATGTAATCAGTGGTTCTTCCCTAACTCACGGACATACAAAGATTTAATGTTTTTTCTTTGTGTATTCATAATATATAGCAATGGTAACATTTATTCTTTAAAGTATCCTCCCAAGATCAGTGAAATACTGGTCCCATCATCAGTTAAAAGTTCAGTTGGACTTCTGGAAAAGGCTGAGAGGAATTCAGGTTTAATGCTGAAGGGGTCTAAGTAGTTTCATAGCTGAGGCTGCAGCAGAATTACTCCTATTACCTCAAATCTGGCCAACCTACAACAGTCACAGCACAGAAAAGTCACTAGCACTGTAGGTGAGAGGTTAGAAACTCATACTCACTTTGAAGTTTTGGTTTGAGACATCCATCTCTGGCACTAATTTATCTTATGATCTTGGATTTAAGTATGTTGGGAACTGTAATTACCATGAGAACCAGGAATTTTAACCTATAATGGCAATCTGTGGTAGCAAATATCAAGACTAAAATAGTTTTCCTAAGCCTCAGCAGAACTATCTGTTGGCCTTGCAGTCCATTTGCAACAGACCAGTGACCACGTAAGAAATATGAGAGGGAAGAAAAATTGTTCAACAATGTGACAGGTTTCAGATTAATAAACTGTAAACTCAGAGAGAGAGTTGAGGTGAAGATTGCTGGAGTGTTCAGATTAAGAATTGGCAAAAAATAAGGGAATAATTCTTCGGCTGTCAGAAAAAGGCAATCAAAATACAGATTAGTCAAAGCAGCTTGTTTGACCAAGGGGTCTAAGGGCACCTCACACTGAAGTGGTTCATTGAGAAGCATGTACCTACAAACTACCAACACTGCATGTCATCTTGTAGCAAAAGAAAAACTGGAAAAGAATAAAAATTGCACTGCTAAGAGAAGACAGAGATCGTTCACAGCAGTGTAGTCACACTGTGGCTTGCAGACCATTGATGGCGAGTGAAATACCAGAATCTGATCTGTAAAACAATTAGCAACCCTGGACCCTCTTCCATGGTTTTGTGCAAGTATAACTGAAAATTGACAAGCATTAAAATATTTGAATTGATACTTATAACATAAAAAGTCACATGCTATAAATGTATTTTATTTAAATACAGATGTTTTTAGCACAATTATCATCATTTCTCCCAACTGCTAAGAAATAGTAGGATGCAAGTTGTCCATTTTATAATTGCATTCCTTTAATAAAGTGGTTGGGAACCCCAAATTTATAGCAAAACTGCAGGGAAAATAGGAGCTTACACTTTCTTTTGAAAAGAAGATTCCTAGAAAGATTCTTTTGAAAAAATTTGCTGGGGCCTCCGGCAGGCAGGATCTCACTTTTCATTCTTTAGTATCACAGAGTAGACCTATCATTTCACCTTAATCCTTTCAGAAGGCCCAAGTTGATCAACCTAATATACTGTAGCAAATTCCTGTTGACAACTGCCAGTTATCAAAATTATAGTATGTATCAAATGTGAATAACCACTACAAGCAGTGTACTTCTGATTTAACTTCATTTAATATAGGAAATCAAGATAAAAGAATAACAGGAAACCAAAATAAAGCCACGTTTTTCAGACAGAAACCTATCTCTATTACAATTAAATAGACAAACATAACTTTCCCTTAGTCTGAGGTGTTAATTCTGTGTGATTACCATATGGTAATCACATAGAATTGTGACCATTTTATTTAATTTATAATGATAATTTTATTTCAGAGACAAAGTTATTCAAAAGAGGATGCATCAAGATAGCATTCATCCAGCACTAATCCTGTTGCCTTCTTTTTTTCTTCCTTTCTGTGTCATCAGTGTCCCATAATTTGGAGCTGCACATTGCTCCTTCAGCAGCGCTAGAGACGGGGAAAAACTCATCCCACCGCTCTTCCCAGCAGAAGGATACAGGAGATAGAGGTAGCAGCAGCTGGCACATCAGGGGTTAAACGATTTACTTTTCTTTAACAACACTTCATTTTTGCCCTCAAAGTTTATCTACATTAAAATATTCTAAATGTAGTGTGTTTCTGTAAGTCTAATTATATGCGGCATGTGAAAACATATTCGATAATCACATTGCTAATTATGTGCAATCACTTCAATACACAGGTGCAAAGCTCCAGAAATATGCATATTTTAATCACCTTGTATATAGATATAACCCACAACTTTTCATTTAAGTGTTCAGTGACTCCTTTTTTTTCTGGGACTACACTTCCTTGGATTTTTGACCGGCTAGTACCACAGAAAGAAATATACTAGGCTACTACAAATCTGGAATTTAATTTATATGTGTATGTTCCAGTGCTAAAAAACCTGTAATTCCTTACTTTTCCATGGTTTATGAATATTTTAAAGCACACATTTTATAATTTATTGATGGACACAGCATGCTGACTTCAGAGATATGGGAATCATAATTTTTATTTTCCTTCTGGGAGCTTTAATTCTCACAGTGTTTATTTAGTATAAACTTGCCTGGAAAATCATGTATATGTGCATGTGAATGTTTGGATTAAACTGTGCATCCAGTTTGGATTAAACTTGAAGGACCTTCTTAATGGTTTAAAAACAGAAGGTCATAAAAATCTTGAGCAATAAATTCACTTACATTATATTTGTAATAGCTTGTGGCTGCACTTTTTGCTTCTCTTTCATTTACATGTAACTGTTATTTTTTACATTGATTTTTAAAGCTGCCTTCACAAAATGGATTGCAATTATCTTTGTGTGTAAATCATAAAAACTGAAAATTTTATATACTCAGATTAACTGAAAAGGACATAAAATATTAATTTGTGTAATTCAAAAGTAATATTTCTATCTTCCCTCTAAAGATCTTTAGCATAAACTACTGGAAAAAATAGCTTTAGATTACTTGTCCGTAAGTATTCTTTTTCACTTTGAGAAGTGAGCTGAAATGACCCCTGAGAGACAAGAAACTCATCTACTGGTCTGCTTCTAACATTAACAAAAGGATAGACCAATAGAAGGGACACAGCAAAACCAGAAAAGCAGCATTGAAATTTGTTCCACTGGAAACAAATCGTCACATTTCACACAATAAAGCAGCCGGCGTGTTCTGTTTCGCTTTAGCTACACAAATTTTTAATTAAAGTAAATTACACTTAAGAGTCACAGAATAGTTGTTACGAGTATTACGCATGCTAGCCACCGTAACAGCGTTTGACAAGGTTTTCACTAGATCAATAAGCCAAAAAGAGACTATTCTATGAAGGCCTTTTTCTAAATAGTGCTACAGCTTAAGCTGGGTGCCCCCAAAAAAGGACCCCAAACAAAGAAATCACTGGGCAATTATACCCTTACAAGTTTCCCACCCCTCATGCAACTGATTGGACCAGTAGCAATATTAAGCTCATGATGGGCTCAACATGAAGAACAGGGAGATCCATCTAAATATGAGGAAAAGCTTCTTTACTGTGGGGGTGACAGAGCACTGACACTGGCTGCCCAGAGAGGTCGTGGAGATCCTCAGAACCTGCTTGGATGTGATCCTGTGCACTTGCTCTAGGCGAACCTGCTTTAGCACGGGTTGAGACTACATGATCTCCAGAGGTCTCTTCCAACTTCAATCATTCCATGATTCTGTGATTCTGACTGGGGTCTTCCTGTTCTTCCTTGGGTCCCTTCACTGTCTCTACGTGGGCCATTTCTCTTCTTCTCTCTAAGGTTGCAGCTTCTGCTGCTGATTGCAATTTCCTTATCTTCTGACTTGAACTGGCTCTGGGGCCTTCTTTTACTTGACCATAACGTGTTCAAAATATCTTGGTGAAATTTCACAGCTTGCAACCTACAACTTCAGCAACTTTAGCTACTAATGCTAAGCAAGTTGTGCAAAGCAAGTTCTGTATAAGTAGCACACCAAATATCACCACATAGTTTAGGCTGGATGAGTGCACTGAAGGCCAGCTTGTTCTACTCATGCATAAAGCAGGACGAGCTTCAAAGTCACCTCCGGTTGCTCAGCACCTTGTCCAGTCAAGAGTCACAGCACCATAAAAGACAGGTGTAATTCCATGTCACCGCTCTGAAATTAAAACAACACAATGCACACAGGTTCGGAAAGTCATTTTTGTTTGTTGAAACATTGGAACAGGTTGGACAATAGGTGGTGGTTGCTCCATCCCTGGAAATATCCCAGGTCTGTGGGGGTGGGGATCTGAATAACCTGATGCAGTGGAAGGTGGTCCTACCCATGGCAGGGGGGATTGGACTAGATGATCTTTGGTGGTCGCTCCCAACCAAACTATTCCATGATTCTGTGATTCTTTCCAGAAGTGTATTATAGTTTTTGTTCCTGCATTAGAGGTGTGCTAGCAATTCATTCAGTGGGAAGTGAGGAATAAACACGAGATTTGTCCTGCCAAGTGCTCAGTCACACAAAGCCTGCAAGCCAGCTGGTCCTGGCACGCAGCTCTGCTGTGACCCGAATGCTGCTCCATGCAGAACCAGGAACAGGGAGTACTGCACAAGTTGCCTCTTCAAGAGCCCATGGTGCCTTGTAAGGCAATGGTTTCTGCTGAGTCTGAACTTCAGCCTGAGCCAGGAGCTGCTGTCAAAGAGCCCTGCCTCCCAGCATATGCTATCACTGGAGCACTCTGGAGGGTGCAGTCTGCACCCTGAGCAGGGGGAAATACAATTGCAATTCTGACCCAGTTTAAAAAGGATAGGAGAGTTTGTTCAAAGAAAAACTGCACTTGGCTTTAAGTAGACAGTACATCATGGTTCTGCAGTCCTCGCTTCCGTCAAAGGTGACTTGGTTGAGTGCACATTCAGGACTCACTGGCTAATTTCCCAACTTACATTTTTTTAGGCATTTTGGAAAGGATTCAGAACTCTGCTCACTGATCTGACTAAAAAGGAAAAATCACTGATATACTTTGTTGTACAGGTCCATTTTATCTTTATATTTTCCACTTTGCGCCTTTTGATCCCTACATGATAGGCCTACAGTTCAAATCCTACTACCCTATTCTGGGAAATAGTGTATTTTCTCAGTGAATACAGCTATACCTTCACACTAAAGTCTCTTTTGGTGCTGGTGTGGCACTATGTGGCCAGAATTGTCCTGAGGCATTTCATTGTACATACCAGCTTCTCAATTAATGTAAAAATACATAACTTTGTGCACTTTATTTATAAAGATTTTATCTTCTGAAGTTATAATCTCCCAAACAGTTGCATGTGACAAATCAGGTCTAAAATACAAGTATGTGGCTGTTATTTGAATCATCAACAATGGCGATTTAATAACCTTATTGTACATTTTAGGCTAAATTATATATCATCAGCATATCACCTGTGCTCCTTTCACTGACTACATAGACTCACAACTTACAACTAGAGAAAGAAGGAAAAATGTACTTTTTTTCAACACACAAGAACCTCACAGCATATTGTCAATAAGAGATTATGAGCACATGTCAGTTAACAACCAAGACTGCTAGCTGGCATCGGAAGCGCCAACTCATGCTACATGATGAGCTTGATCCAGGAATTATAAGCTAAGATTTAGCATAGACAAACTCAGAAAAATCCTGCAACATTGTAGATAAGCCCTGCTTTTATCCACTGGCGCGGTTAGTTGCTCAGATTTGGCATGGTAGGAGCCAGGGCAATACAAAAATCAATACAAACACACTGTTGGCACAGCAGAGCAGTGGCATTGCTTATGAACTTGAGCTGGTGTATCCAAATGGAGCTGCACACCCCATTATGACCATTTTACTGTTCACCACTACACAGTACAGACATGCCCAGAGTTTTGTAGGAAGTTTGTTGACCTGGTCCAGGAAGTATATTCTACAGATCTCTGAGGTGGATAATTTTAAGTAAGAGGCTGTAACTCCTATGTTTATTTCACAAAGCAAAATGTTCCTTCAGTTTCCTTTTTTTCTCTTCCTCATTTTTTTTTTTCTTTTCAGTAAAAATTGGAAAGAGAAGCATGCTGGCAGCAAGCCATTTAGGATCACTGCAGCTGTATGCATGGGCATGGCAAAGCAGCATAAATTCTCATTGCTAGAAAGTTGCCACTGAGCAGATTCTGTGAGCTGTTGAAACCAGGCTTATGTTACTTCTCCATCAATTCTTCTTTCACTGGCTCATCTCTGTAAATCAAAATGAAAAGTTAACAGACTATGAAATATATTTTGCATGGTCTGCTCCAGAATAACACTATATTGAGATATGCTAATCAAATAACCATGGCTGGTCTATAATGGAATGGACCAAAATCGATGCAGTACAGCATCCTTAGTCTTTTCGGGGAAACACCTCAAATGCCTGTCATAGGAGTGACTTTGACAGGTTCTAAAGAGATTGGCCTCCAATCTCACACAAGATAAAAGGATGCCAGCAACTACTCCTCAGGAGGCCACCAGTTAATAACCATGTAACAGGAATATCATTTGATTAGTGTTTGATATTTACATTACCTCCAAGTTAGGGAGAAAGGAAGCCTTTCACCATGAAAATTGTTTTCCATCTGTAAAGAAAATAAAGTTTTATTTTCAGCTAACTGAATATGCTGATGAAGTTCAGCTTATTTTTACTTATTGCTACTGTTTCTATAAAATAGACATAGCTTACTGTGACTTACAAAACATTTGCATCTTACTGAGAAGCATTCATTAATCACTCCCTCTATTCACACTGAAACTGCTATGATAATCAATTCCTATTTGCAGAGCTGCAATATGAATAATTTTAAATTTTGGGTCTAATTGTTTTTCTGTTCTGCTGAAAAATGGTTTAAGAGAACTAAGGGTTTTTTCACACACACACACACATATATATATATGGAATGTATGTACAAGAATGGCCAAGTGTTATTTGAAATTCTTAATTACATAAAATTCTGCTGTAGAAATGAAGATTAAGTCTGCTCTCCATCTTCTAGGTTTGCATTTTGCTTAACAGATTAAAATCTGCCTTTCTCAAATATACAGAAACAGATTTTTTTAAAGTATGTACTGGCTCTTCGTGGCTAGAATGTAGTTAAGGTACCAAAGCAAAGGAAAAACTGATAAATATGCAAAAGCTTTGATAAGGAATGCAATGTTCTCTTACAACACGGTATTTCTTTCCAAGGAACAATCCAAACTGCATCTTAAGCAATGGATTAGGTTGCCCAGAAAGGTTGTGCAGGTGCCTGCCTTGGATTTTTTTTCAACACTTGACTGGACCTCAGACCTAACCTTGTTCTGAGCTGGAGGCTGGACTAGAGACTTCCTGATGTGCCTTCCAACTTCATTTTGCCTATCTATGATCATAAATTCAAGGCCCCTTGTTGTTAATTGTTTTATTAAACAATAACCCTAAATGTGAGATAGATATATTTCAGCAGAGAGACTCTTTCTGTCTAACAGAGGTTTCTGTATTTAAGCAGAAAGGATCTTTTCTCAATAAAACTACCAGACTACCTGTTTTATGTGGCTCACCACAGACTAATGATGGGACCTTTGATTCAGAGCTACCATTTTATCTTGCCACTGAATTCAAAGCTAGTTATATTTCCATAGCTAGTGCCAAGAGATTTTATTTACCTTTTTGTATGGCAAATCATAAATTGTCACAGCTCAAGATAAAAAAAGTACAAGTTTAGGAGTTCACATTTAAGCAACAATAGCAGGCTCTTCAATATCAATATAAAATGAAATATAACAGAGCAACTTTATACAGAAAATAAATTGATAGATTAGGGTAAGGTGGTGCATCCATCATCACATTGAATCACATGGAGATATGAAAAATGCATGATAAATGTATATACATGAGGAATGTGCTATGGATATCTCAGTATTGCTTGAAGAAACATCAAAAAAGCAACTTGTAACTCCTTTAACCATAGGGTTACTTGGGCTATCATGTTTTTTGGTAGATGGTCAATATAAACCAGCTATGGCCTATTCTGTGCAGAACAAGTGTAGCATGAGCTCTTCTAAGTTCATCAAAAGCATTTTGAACTTTGCTAGGGAGTGGTGGAAGTGTGTTTTATCAGTTCATCGCATGTGCACTTACTTTCTATGAATGGAAGAGGTTGGCCCCATACCTGCGTTATTAGCACAGAAAGACAAGGGGACCAAACTAACTCATCCATACAGTACTCTGGCCATGCCATCCCTGTCAGCAGCAGCAACTCCTGAACTGTCAGTATGAAAAAAATTAAGCTGCTCAGCTTTATTTCACAGCCCTTCTCCATAGAAAAGATGCTGGTTTTTTTTATTTCTAATGGCCTTACACATAAACCAAAAGAAATACTCCTGTGGTTTTCATTATTTCTGTAGAGGTGTATGTACCAATTTTAGATAAGGTTTACTTAACCTGTTAACATTAAAGTTGGCATCACTGATGTGACACAGTGGTAGCTGGAAATTATCTGAGGTCTTACAACAGCACAAATTTGTGTGAATAACTCCAAAAAAGATCAACCACAAAGGTCCCAGGCTGAATTTACATATGAATGACCCTTAGGAGGCATTTTTCATACTTAGACATTATAAAGACCCAGAAGCATGTTAAGTACAGGCACTCTGTGAAGTCAAGTTCCTGTACCATAGTTTGAGATGAGCACTAACCATCCAAACTATAAACTCCACAGCCTTCTCCTCAAGAGTTATGCCCTCACTGGCTCCCACCACCGACAAAGCAACTTTTAGCAGTCAGATGACTGTGTGCAAAAGAAATTAAAGTGTATGCAGCAGTAAGACATTCCAGGTTTCAGCTTCGAGTTCCATGAGTCACATTTTGGAAAAGACAGCTATTTTTAATACAGCTGAGGGATTCTTCCTCCAATGAATAACTATGCAGAGCTGCTCTGTATTAGCATCCCACAGCTCCAGCAGCATCAGCCTCTCTTAGGTCTGAAAAACTGAAGGAATGTAGCAGCTTTGTTGAGGAAATGGAATTAACTACAAAGATTTTGAACACAGGAAAAAAAACAGAAATTAGAGAACACGAGTTTGGAAATTCCAAGGTACGCTAGACAGAAGGTAGAGGCAGAGTTCCTGTGAAGCTCATGCTTCTTGAGGGAAAAAAATATGCAGATAGGAAACAAAACACATGTCAAACTTCAGAAATCTTGGAGGAAGGGGAAATTAAATGCCTTTCTCTCAGAGGAACAACTGTATGTGTATATTATGTCTGAAGCTGCCCACCCAGAGTAAGACTTTTACTACTCTTTGTAGGCTGAAGGCTGAGGGAGAGCAGCCCGCCAGGACATGGTCAGCGGGAGGTTGGGGAGCGCCAGGGCAGGCGGCTGCTGTCCTTGGACACAGCCATGTCCTCCCTGCAGCCACCGCCACCCAAGCCGAGGGCACCATACGTAAATCACACACTTGCACTAAACAAGCCGAAACCTAAAAAAAAACAACAACAAAAAAAAAAAAAGTTAAAAAATAACGGGATTGCCCCGACGCCGGGGGGAGGGGGGGCGGGGCCAGACGCGCCTCAGGCGGAGGAGGGCGGTAGCGCTGCTTCTGTGCTTGCGCACTCCTGGCGCCGCGTGTCGCGGCGCCGGCCGCCCCGCTATTTATATTCCGTCAGCCGCTGATTGGCCTCCGGGCTGACCAATAGCGCAACGCCAAGGGCGCGGCGTAGCCAGTAGGAGAGCGGCATGGCTGTGTGGGCGGGGCGCGCGCGAGGGCCGTGCGGGGCTGGGGGGC
>VXBC01009638.1:973212-1082647 GCA_013399945.1 Ploceus nigricollis
TCATGGCGGGCTGGGCGTCGCTGCTGCCGCCGGCGCTCCTGTTCGCCCTGCTGTGCGCCCGGCCGTGCCCCTGCGGCGCCGCTCCGGCCTCCTCCTCACAGCCCGTGACCGCCCGCCTGGCGGCGAAGTGGCCGGCGACCCCGCTGCTGCTGGAGGCGAGGTGCGTGCAGCCTCCTCCTCTTCTTTCTCCTTCTCCTCCTCCTGCCAGCGGCCGCCCTGTCCCGGCTGTCTCCTGGGGAACCGGAGGGCGGAGGGAACCCGTTTTCCCTCCGCTGAGCGGGAAGGAGGGCTGGCAGCGTTTCTCTCTGTCGGAGAACGTGTTAAAGTACGTTTTGGATGTGAGGCTGAACTGCTTTCTCCCCTCGGAAAGTGTTGTGGACCATGCTGGCACGGCTCTCCCACGCTGTGAGGGAGCTGTACTAAGGGGCTTCCTATTTAACCTGCTCAGGCGTTTTGCAGGTCGCTGGGTGGAGGAGATGTAATGTGCCAATTACACCATCCCTGCCTTCCCACTGGGTAACATCTTCGTCTGCCCCCAAGCAGTTTGCGCGTTAATTAACTGATTATAAAGGTACTAGTGTAGATGTGAACCTGTAAGAGTAAAACATGGTGGTACTTTAAAGGGTACTGTTACTTGTAATCATAACTTCAGCCTGGAGAAGAAGAGGCTTTGGGGTGACCTAATTTCAGCTTCCTGAAGGGAGCCTACAAGAAAGATGGGGCGGGAGCCTTTCTTACAAGGGCATGCAGTGAGAGGACAAGGAGGAATGGCTTCAAACTGAGAGTAGGTTTAGACTAGATGTATGGAAGAAATTCTCTACTGTGAGGGTGGTGAGCCACTGAAACAGGTCGCCCAGAGAAGTTGTGGCTGCTCCATCCCTGGCAGTGTTCAAGGATGGGGCTGGATAGGGCTCAGAGCAAACTGCTCTAGTGGGAGGGGTGTCCCTGCCCATAACAGAGGATTGGAACCAGATGATCTTTAAGGTCCTTTCTAACCCAAACCACTCTGTGATTCACAATAGAAGGGGAAAATGTTTTCCAGTTTTAGATGCTTATGGCTCCCCTGCCTATTTGGCTTAAATTTGTTTTGTTTTTAAACTTACTTGCTGCTGTTTGGAGAACACCCATGAAGGGTAGAACCGCAAGCTTCTGTAATCAAAGGAGAGGCAAACTTCCAAAGTAAAGATTAGAAAACAATATAGTCATGCTAGCAAATGGAACTTTTTGGTAGACAGAAGCAAGGGGAGCGAAAGCAACTGATGTTCCCTTGAGGAAAACCAGGAACCTTATAAATGTTACCTATAAATCATAGAATCACAGAATGATTTGGGTTGGAAGGGACCTTAAATACCATCTAGTTCCAACCCCCCTGCTGTGGACAGGGACATTTTGCACTAGACCAGGTTGCTCAGAGCCCTGTCCAGCCTGGCCTTGAACTCTGCCAGGGATGTGGTATCCTCAGCTTCTCTGAGAAACCTGAGCCAATGCCTCACCACCCTTACAGTAAAGAATTTCTTATGTATATCTAACTTAAACTTTGCCTCTTCTAGTTTGAAAAAAAAAATGGAGGGGTGGTATTTGGTATAAAGTAAACCTTACCTTTTATGCTTTGTAAGGATTAGCCCATGTTTGAAAGTGTTTCAAAGATTGACAGTCTCCCACCATGCAAAGGAGATGTCATTGATGAAAGCCTGTAATTTAATGAAAAACTGTAACCTGACAGAGGGTGTGTTCTTATTTGTATAGTTAGCTACTATTAAATAAAATCTGTGTACTGAATTGATTTCGTTTATAAGTGTATATTGGAATATCTGTGGAAAAAATAAAGTGAACATTTTGGGGGTTTTCTGTAACTAGGGAATAGTCTGCATGCTTTACAGCTCTGATTGTTGAGTTTGGATGGCAGTACTTTGTTCAAAATATCTTTTGACCAAAATACAGCTCAGTTCAGTGTTTATGCTATGGAGTTGGTTGTTAGTTATTGGATATCTAACATTTGGTTGCTGATGGGTATTTATTATTTTAAACAACTCAAGGTTTTTGCTGTGGTACATCTTTGGACAAAATCAACCTATGGACAACTAATTTTTATTTTTAAACAGTGAATTTATTGCAGAAGATGGTAATGAGAAGTTTTGGCAGTTCTTGGAAACTGTGCGGGAATTAACGATTTATAAGCAAGGAGGTAAGTTAAACAGCATGCTGGTTTTTAATATCTTATCTTGTGCTGTATTTAACTTTGAGACACAACACATTAATTAGTTCCAGGCAGATCAAGCCTGACTCTTCCATTATTGCTTACTAGGTAGGTTTCTTTCAGAAAGTTGTAGCATATTTTCCCCTAAGAGCAATACTTGCAGAGGAGTTTAAAAAAAGAAAGGAAGATGAGATGAACTGAACTGCTCTTACAATATGGAACAGAAGTGTAAAGATTAAAGATACCTACCTGCTTACATGACTTGCCAAGAGCTTATAAGATATTGAGACTTCATATTTTCTGTAAGATGGATACTTGCAGAGCATAAAATCACACAAATAACTAAAATGAGAATGCTAGGAAATGCTAAAGGAAAAATTTAAACAATTACCAGAAAAGGTTTAATACTTGTACATCGCATGGAGGCTGTTTTCAGTACTGATGTTTTAGAATAAAGGTTTATCACTGACAAAATAGGACTAAAAAGCCTTGCATGATTAGACAGAAGAATATTAAGTTGTCAGAAATTTGGAGAGAAGACCAAAGCATATAATCCAGCAAAAGAAACATAAAAAGCCACCCCAGAAGAAGCCTTGGAGAGAAGTTTACTAGAAATGTCCATGGTAATGAGAAGTTGGGAGACTGATGGGGCTTTACACCAGGTTAGGCAGTGTTAGGCCTGCTTGGTAGGTTAACAGATGAACAAGGTGAAAAAGGCTTCAAAACAAGGTAAGGCTGCTTCATTCTGCTCTTTATTTACAGAACAGTACAACTCTTTAGGCATGAGTGCAAGCACCTAACACTACTACTGGAAGAGACTTGAGAGGAATTGAATGTTAAATTAATAGTCATAAGCTAACAAATTGTAGAATGATCATGCAGAAAATGACAGTGAGAAGTGCAGGTGTATGAAAAATGCTCTATTTGGGAGAGAGAACTTGAGAAACAACATGTTTCAACAATTGTGACTGACTGAATGCAACTTAAAAATGTGCATCTGATAATTATTATTTGAGTGCTCAGCAATGCCCCAAGCAGCCAGTAGACTTAAAAGATTACTAGGAAGGGAACAGGGACACGCATGGTAAACATAATTTTGCTGCTGTTGATTCCATAATGTGCTTTTATGTTGAGTAAAATGTGATTTTTGACTTTACTGTCTCCCTGTGTTTTCCTCATTGTTTCTTTAGAATGGAAAAAGTACAAGCAGAAAATATACAAAGAACTGTGATTTTAATTATAGAGTATCAATTGGGAAAATGAAAAAAAAACCCACCCAAAAATTACTGTGAGATGAATATCCCAAGGTCAGAAGTATATGCAAAACCAGAGAGAGTCTCTGAGAACAGAATGCCCAGGTGGTGAATGCTGCTAAAAGCCATCCTGTATAAGGCATGGGGACGTGGAAAATGGAAGTAGGTGCAGACTTTGACCTGTGGTCAGCTGCTAGTAGCATTTGTTGAGGCAAGTGCTATTGACTAATGCTATTTAAGGTCTTTTTCAGCCCACAGGAGAGTGGCATGTGTTACACCCTCCACAAGGTTAGGAATGACACAAAATTGGGAGGAGAACATGGAAGGTAGGACTGTAATTAGAGGGACCTTGGCAGGCTGGAGAGAGAGGCCAACAGAAACACTGGGAAATTCAGCAAGGGCGCTTTACAGACTCCCTGCACGTGGGCTGGAATAATCACATCAACAGCATAATCTTAGTGCTGACTGACTAGAAAGTGGCTTTTTGAGAGGCAGAATGGGGATCCTTGCAAAAAGTGAGAAGGCCAACTACATGCTAGGTTGCAGCAGCAAGAGGGTAGCCAGCAGGTCAAAGAAAGTGTTTGTTCCACTGTATGAGGCACTTGTAAGACTGAATCTGGAGTACTGGGGCCATGCTGGGGCTCCCTGTGAAAGGAAAGACAAGAGTCCATCCTTGGAGCAAATCTAGCAGAGGATCTCTGCAATGCTTAGGGAGGTGGAGCAGACTTCTGAGGAAAGGCTGAGAGAAGGTACACAGCAGTATGAAAAAAAGCAAAGAGTAGAAGTTGAGATATGGAAGTTGTGGTTAGATACTAGAGAAAATGTTTCTGCCATGGAATTGGGTCAACCTTGAAACTAACTGCTCCAGGAGGCTCTGGAATCTCTATCCATTGAGATAATTCAAAATTCTACTGCATGAGGCCTTGAACAGCCTAGTCAAGCCTTGAAATTACATCTCTAAGTAACAGTTTGGATAAGGTGACCTCCAGAAGTCACTTTTAACTTACTCTTTTTTCTCTATAAGTGGTTTAGATGCAGTTGGTATTGCCTTGAGATAAGACTGCTGTTTAGATGATGTGTCAGGGTTTTTTTATCAGCCATCTCTTTTTTGCTTGCTTGGACACACTTTCCAAGGAGTTTGAAGCCTTAATGACACTCATTATTAGTGACACAGATGTCTGTTGAAATTAGCTGTTAGTTAAATACCTACTTCACCTGGATAAACTCTGTGATTGAGAATAAAAAAATTACAGTAGGATGATCTCCATGACCTATCATGCCAATGAACTGTTAGATGCTGGCAGTTGGCAACCTTGAGACTGTACTAAAATACAACTTTAATTAAGCATATTGAGCAGTAGATGTTTATATTTATCTGTATGGCTAACACACACCTATGACAGTAATGCAGGAAATTTTGACATTCTTGCACCAAGTGGCTTTCCTAAAAGTTGAGTCGTAGTTGGGGTAGTCTTAATCCGAGGAAATGGATGCTCTTCATGAACAGGAAATCTGCATTAGATATTTACAATAAACTGCTTAGCTTGAGTGAAGAATCTGATACTGCAAGACTGCAGTGGCAGAGTTTACAGTGAGGTGTATAGTACTTAACATCTGAGGAGAAGTTGGTCCTCTATATGGTGTGGAATGAGTTCTATCATAACTGCTGCATGTCAAGACACATTAACATAGAGGGATGTTCATGATGTGTTAAAACCAGTGTAGCAACAACCACTTCAGTAAATTAAAGAATCTGGCTGAAAAAGGATTGGTTGAGGTAATTGACTTATCAGTTATTCTCTGAGTGATGCCAAGAGTAGACAGGATGAATAAGCAGGAAATGAAAGCATTGTTTGCTTGTTTGTCTAAATAGAAACATTTTCATAAAAGCTAAAGAATTCCTAGATTTGAAGCTGAAAATCTGGGTTTATAAAGGAATTCAGTGATAGACATGTATCCCAAAATACAGTTTAATGTTTCAGAAGAGTTGTAAAGTGTTAAAGCTAGAAGGCAACTTAAAAAATCAAGTAGGGTAGCTAGCTTTTTTTTCTTCTAAATCCTCCCTTGGATGATTTTCAATCTGTTTTTTTTTTAATCAGTTCTCAGAACTTGTTGTTTTAAATTTAGAATAATCAACATCTCTTGTTAATTTGCTAATTTAAAATATTTAGCATTACTGAATTAGGTTTATTAATGGTCTGTTTAGCTGTGATATTTGTAGCAGTTTAATGGATTTGGTAAGAATTATCTACATGGAATTCGGTGAAACATTTAGTCTAGTGATGTATTTGGTGGTTTTAACTTTTTTCCTTTTTAATATGAACTCAAATCAACTTGGGCAGCATCTTGATTATACCATATGGAAAACATGAAAAGATTAGTGATGGGATACACTGTATTGAAATAACGTCTTCAGGGAACATGGACAACATTGTTTATATCTACATAATGTGCAACATATTTTCTGCCAGGCTTGTGAAATACTAGAAAAGGCAGATAATGCTATTTTGAGCTGCAGGTATGTTATAGAGAAATGAAAGCTGCAAAAATTTCATGCTAAAACCAGCACTTACAAAACACTGAAGATGGCATTTTAAACTTGCTGCTGCTTTTATATCCCTAATGGTTAATTTGTGATCACTGAGGGAAGGTAAGTAGCCAGTTCCCTGCTGGCTAATTATTGAGTTGAGTGTTTACTGTCTTCCCAAGTGCTTCGGTTTATATGTTGAATTTTCAGCAGCCTCATAAATATATATTAAAACTCAAAACAAAACCAACATGCCAACATATTTTCTCTATGGAAGGCATTTTCTCTGAAAAAAATGTAACAGTATATTTCATATAAACAACCATAATGCAAATTATTTTTTGCAATTTAGAAGACTACACATTATTCACAACTAAATTAAAGAAGTATTTTTTATGTGTATATAAACCATAAAGATTCCAGAGGAATCAGTTTCACAAACTGATTTCTATACTAATAATGCAATAAAATAAAATATTCCCTCTTTACTGGCGTCTTGCTTGGATGACGTAGAGATTTGACTGGCCAGTGATTTTGCCTGAACTGGTGTTTACCTGAGATCTCTAATTCCCTAGCTGATCTGTGGATCCAGACATTCATATCTATGCAGTTGGAACAATCTTCATACATCCATCCCACCAAGTAATTTTTCCAGCACACTATGTTCTTCTGATTAATTATGTCCCTTACGTTTACTATTCCTACCTACTGTGCCTCAGTACTTTGAATTCTCTTGTGGGTTACCAGCATATATTCAGATTAATTTTGTGCTGTGTGTGCATGAGGTCTGAGGAGCTGTGCTATAACACTTTCTTATATTTTGTGATTGCCCTGGTTGTCTCTTTTAATTATGTTTAACTTGCTTGTGATAAAAGATGCTGCTGTAAATTGTGGATAGGAAATGTCAGTATTTAAATGTGAGTCTGCTTCACTGGCTATTCAGTTCTTCCTGTAGTCAATCTAATCAATTTGGCTGCAGGAGTTGAGAGAGTTTTTCACCAGACGAATTAAGGCATCTTCAGAGCTTTTCAGGTCTTGTTGGCCGCTAGGCTATATTTCACATGGCTAGGACAAAAGTTTGCAGATGTGAAGTTCATACATGTGCCTTCAGATGTCTGCAGTCTGGAGCTGTATCCTGTTAATGTGGTCTCTTATTTACTTTTAAATTGACTTTGTTAATGATTTAGTGGTAATATGCTGTCATGCAGGATTTTAGAACCAGAAGAATCTGGTTCTTTGTGATTCCCTGTAACATGCTAAGAAAATTACTATGAATTCTACTCTTTTGGCAATGTTAAAATGAGCTTGGAGGGCAGGTAGTACCAAATTTAAAGGATTTGGTGTTATATGAAAATAATTTGCAGTGCTCAAACCATAGTTCTGATTAACTGAAATTAGCTCAGTTGGTTAGAGCATGATGCTAGTAACCCCAAGGTCACAGGTTCATTCCATGTACAGACTTTAAGAGTCTACTTAAGTTCACTGTAGTGTTGAACTTGAGGATCTTTGGGGGTTCCTTCCATCTCAGAATATACTGTGTGATTCTGTGTATGTAATAAACTCTAAAAATTTGGTTTGCTTTAGGTAGCTCATAGCATTTGGCATGGATTCAAGTGTCTTGGTGAAGTTCAAAGTACAGTTGTATTTTAAGTGAAGCCAACAGTGTTAATAGGAGTTGAAGTAGTAGGAGTGGATGATTTGATAGATAGATAGATCATTGTCAATGTTGTACTGTCGTTTTTGAAGGCAGATAAAAAAACATCTTTTTCTTTTACTTATTTAAAATCATCATAATCATCTCCCAGAAAAAAAAGTCAGCTGTTTTAAATACACCAGTGAAAGCACAGATGAAATTTGTAAACCAAAAAAAATTAAAGAATTGTGGTAAAAATATTTTATTGAGGTAGTATCTTTGGAATTACATATTTAATGGTTCTTCATTGTCTTTAATAGGATGTTATTTGGGCCAAGTGGAGAGGCAGGAATTTCAGGTTTAATTTTATTTTTGTGGAGATAATTTGAAGAAAATTTGAAAATACAGTTATTGAAAAAAAGTTTCAATCTGGAAGGATTTGTTGCTTCCAAATTTTTATGTTCAATGTTTTGAATGTGTGAAGCCAAATTTATCTTATTTAGAATCATAGAATGATTAAGGTTGGAAGAGACCTCCAAGGCTGAGACCAACCTTTGATTGCCACTCTCAGTTAAACCATAGCGCCAAGTGCCATGTCCAGTCACTTCTTGAACACCTCCAGGGATGGTGACTGCACCACCTCCCTGGGCAGCCCATTCTAATGCTCAACCACCCTTTCAGTGAAAGAGTTCTTCCTGATGTCCAACCTGAACCTCCCCTGGCCCAGCTTGAGGCCATTTCCCCTTGTCCTGTTGGTACTTGGCAGGGAGAAGAGGCTGACCCCAACCTGGCTACAGCCTCCTTTCAGGTGGTTACAGAAAGTATTGAGCCTCCTCTTCTCCAGGCCAAACATCCCTAGCTCCCTCATCTGCTTCTCATAGGACTTGTTCTTGAGAGCCTTCACCAGCTTTGTTGCCATTTGGGTTCTGCTAGGCTATGTGTAGGTGTAGAGAACATAGATAGGTTTTTTATCCATCGAATTTTATGTAAGACAGTAACAATTATATGTCACAGATTAACCCCAGCCAGCAACTAAGTAGCACATGTCCACTCTCTGTCCTCCCCAGTAGGATGAGGAAGAGCATTAGGAAAATGTAAAACCTGCGGGTTGAGGTAAAAACCGTTTAATCATTGAAATAAATTTAAATATAATAATAATAACAGGAAAAAGAGAGGAATAAAACTTCTCTCAAGTGATGCACAATACAATTGTTCATCACCCACTGACTGGTGGCCAGCCTGTCCCCAAGCAGAAATTGACAACTCCCAGCCAGCTCCCCATTTTATATACCAAATGTGACATTCCATGGTATGGAGGGGTCCTTTGGCCAGTTCAGGTCAGCTTCTCCTGGCCATGCTCCCTTCCAGTTTGTGCACCTCTGTGCTGGCAGGGCATGGGAAACTGGGAAGTCCTTGACTCAGGGTGAGCACTACCTAGCCACAACTTAAAGCTTCAGTGTGTTATCACATAATTCTCCTATCAAATCCAAAACACAGCACTGTACCAGCTACTAGGAAGAAAATTACCTCTACCCCTGCTGAAACCAGGACATCGTATAGAATTCATTGGAAGGAGCTTTCTTGAAATGCAGATTATATACTTTTCTAATGTTAGTGGTTTTTTCTAGTGAATTACAGCAAACTCAGCCTTTCTAAATAATGAGTTTTAAGGAGGAGAAGGCAGAAAGATGGTACTAGAGGCTTTAAGAGCAAAAGAAGATTTTTTTTCACAACCACGACAGGGTTGTAAAGAAGAAAATGAGAGGATAGAAGCTGCTTAGTTATGAAAATTGAGTATGCCTGTAGAATGAGAATTGAAGGTTAATTATTTCCAACCAATGTTCTGTATTACCGCTTTTGTCATTCCCAGACACCATCCACCTACCTTCTTACTCAGAGTCCTAATTTTGACCTTGAAAATACAAGATACGCAGGGAGCAAGGAAGCTACTTCACATATTGTATCCATTCTCATACTCTTGTTTATCGTATATTTTTAAGGAAGAAATAGAATATGTGAGAGTAGCCCAAAGAATGACACCTTTAGAAGATTCTTATTTATGTAAGTTGCATGGTTGGAGTGTTTCAAAACTAAATGTGAGGAAATTATTTGTAAAACAATGCTCTTTTCAGGCCTCTCCATATAGGTTTTTTGAGAGACATCGTTGAGTGGGTTTTTATATTGCTGAAAATAATTTCAAAATTAAGTAGTGCTGTTAAGCTCTCTTTTGTTGGTTGTTTTTTTTTATTTTTTTGTGTTATTAGGCCTCTGGATATGTAGGAAAGCCAAGCAGCACTGGCATTAATGTTTGCCTTTTATGTAGTGTAGGTAGATACACCACATCATTTAGGGCTAAATACTAAAAGTTTGTCTTTTTTTTTTCTCTCTTTGACAGATTCAGAGTACTCCTATTACAATTTAATCTTGAAGAAAGCAGGACAATTTTTATCCAATTTGCAAATCAATCTGTTGAAGTTTGCACTTTCCATACGGGCTTATTCTCCAACTGTTCAGATGTTTCAGCAGGTGACAGTTTGCGTGATATATTTGGTACATGATTGAATGAGGTATTTTGGCTAAACAATGTTCATTGTTAGAGTTCAGTAAAATATATGCCAGTATTATTTGAAATCAAACATATAAAGGTGATGCTTTATAAGATGGTTATATTCACAGGAACAAATATTCGTGTTTGATTGTATGGATACCATTCCCTTCAGGGTAGAATTCTTTTGAAATTTTTCACTTTTGAAAACTCAGGTCGTGGGGATTTTTTGCATTGCTTCAAATAATCCTGTGGGAATTCAGACATGTCCAGAGTAGGACATTTCCTGTAGCTTCAAGTAATTTATATTTGTTATTTAGTGGATTTCTCATCTTTCTCATTCTTTAGTATTTGAAAAGTTGAAAAATGAGGAAAACCTGCTTTATTAATGAAAAAATGAGACGATGTGAATTCACCGTGCCTCTAAACCTAAAATTGCTACTTCTCACTTTATCCTAAAGGTGGCATTGCTAAAAGGAGAAGTCCACGTTTCTGAAAGATAATAAGCTGTAATAAAGTTAGGGAGTTTCACAGGCGTTCTGTGGTGGAATATCATAATCTCAGACTCATGTCTTTTTATTTTTACCTTTCAACTGGTGAATCCAGACTCACTGACATGTAGTCACATGATTCCCACTTCATATTGGAATAGCTGAATAGAGCTTTAAAAAAAAAGGCAGGGGATGGAAAAGAGAGAGAATCAAAAATTGACATTATTTGTTTGGGATTTATTGGTTTAGAAGTCTAATCTTCGGATGTTAACGTGATTGCTCATAGCAACCAAAGTTAAAAATATCTCAGAGTACAGGCTGTGATTTTAGCTTGTGGAGGAGATTTCTCAGTCCTGGCTTTACAGAACAGAAATGTACCTTTCATTTTCTGGAGTATTTAGAATATATATACTACTGCATTTAGTAGACTACATTTCACAAAGGTTATAGGGTCTTAATCTTTTAATTCTTTTTTTTTTTCCCCACATGTACCCAGTTTTGAATGGGCTTAATTAGAAACACAGCTTAGTGGCAGCTGTTGAGTTATTTTAATCAAAGGGATGTGAGTTTAAGTGCAATCAAAGCATTCTGGTTGAGTATAATTGTTGAAATATTAGATTGCAGCTGATGAACCTCCACCAGAAGGCTGCAGTGCATTTGTGGTTATCCATGAGAAGCACACCTGTAAGACTAATGAAATAAAAAAGCTGCTGAAGAAGGCTACTAAGAGGTAAATATAATGATCTGGTTTAAGAGGAAAAATAGATTACTAAAAGAGCTTAATATTATTAGAGTTCATCAGTTATGAATGAAAGTACAGTAGGTTTTAAAATAAAATCGTAGCCCTTTGGTGCTCTAATCATATGGACAATTTTGTATTTTTTCCTTTTTTTTTTTTACATGGGATAGTCGTTTAAGTTACAGTGTACTTTCTATACAAATTTAGAGTTTCACATGTCTGACGCAGGTCTGTCAGCAGGGTACTTTCTCTATAGTCAGTGTCACTGCAGTTGAGGTTCTCTGCTTTGGAAGGACTTGGCACAGGAGTAGAAGAGGAGTGTACCTCCTAGAAAGGCATAACCTTTCCTCACCTCTTCCTGGATTTTGTACCTATCAACCCTTTCTGCACGTTTTGTCCTGTGGTATCTAACATCAGTCCAGAACTGATTTGAGCTCTGAAATAAAATGTGTGGAACCTATCAAAATACCAGTAACAGAATAAGGAAAACATAATGTTTAATCTCTATTTTAAAAAAATATATTATTTTGTGGGTTTTTAAGATCTCTGTGTAATTTTTTTAATTTTTTCCCTCCCTGCAATGGTCACCATAATATACATTAGTGTTCATACCCTCAGCTGCTTCATGGAGATAGGCAGAGCTGGAAGATGATTTAGTAGGGTATACTTCTTGGATTTTGCTTTCTGTCAAACATAAATTGTGAGGGGAAACCCTGAAAAGCTATAAATTTTTCTCTTTGGGGTTGTTTGCTTCTGAAAATAATTTTGTGTTCTACATGTGAGATTTGTGGTGTATTCTAAGTCCAGTGATACAATTACAACCTACTAAATCATTGTCTTTTGCTTATTCAGTAGCCAAGGTTTCTGTAACTCACTGTCTCGTTTACAATGTCCCATTTTTACCAATTATATTCTTCTAAAAAATGTCTTTTTTTCTAGATAAAAGCCAAAATGCACTCAGATAATTTTATATGTTGTTGAATTCTTATGGCCATATATTAAGGCATCATGAGACCATAAGATTTTATTGCAATGTCTGAATATTGTAAACTTCTAAAGCAATTAATTGGATTCGGCACATTCTCCTCTCTGGAGATATTATGCCCAAATATACAAAATTCTTAAGAATCATAACAATAAACAATAGAATCCTGATTTTAGAATTAAGAGAGTTAGACTTCTAGAAATCATTAAGAACTTGCCACAAAACTGAAGTTTCTTATATTTGATTGGTCTTCTGTTTTCTCAATAACTTTGCAGTCAGTCACATCACACCATTCAGAGCTGCAGGGACAAACTCTTGATAAATTTTCCCTCCTTGTCATCACTGCAAAAGTAGTTGTGTCACTCAAATTTAGAGTATCTGGAGATAAACTCTGAGAAAAACATGTTCACATTCACATGTTCAGGTAATCGTTCCCACTGTTAGTTCCATTTGTACTCTGGGTAGCAGATGCTTCACCTGTGCTGATGATATTTAGGCTAGGTGATAATGATAGGCCTGTGCTCCTCTTCTTTTTTTTCTACCAGGTGAACAAATAATATAAGGGACAGTGTGTTGTGTCACAGCTGGTTGCTCTAAACCAGTCATTCTTTTTCTGTCTTTTCATAGAAGAGATCTTTTCGATTTATTGATTTTTTTTTTTTAATTTCCAAGTATTTTCCTTTGTGTTCTATTCTGTGTCTTTTGTCTGTCATGACTCTTCCAGTTCAGCCAGGCCAATTTAAGCTATGCTTTCTGTTGTTCTCCATCTTTGGATGAGGATGCTAGAAATGTCCTGACTTTAGGGACTGATAATTTCAAATCTCACTGGAAGAGAACGAAGAAGCTGCAGCATTCTTTTTGTGGGGATTCATCATCTCAACCCCACATTCAGGAAGTCTTAGGCTCTTTGGACTAAGGAGAGCCCAAATATTCTGCATGTCAAGGTTAAGCTTTTGCTTTGTTCAGTCCTTTATGTAACAGGACTGTGATTATGTCTTTTGCATTTTCAGCCATGTTGCAATGGACTGTGTGGGTCTAATTGGAAGTTGTTTTGTGTGGAGGTGCAATGGCTCCAGAGCTCAAGGGCTCTGGGCACGTCAAAGAACATGGTTAAATAGTTGGGATTACTTATCTTGCTAACTGTCCAAAACACAACACTAAGGTTTCTGGGGCTGTTGCTGTAAAGAGCAGAACCATTAATAGAAATCACATTTTGCTCAAAACAATCAGTGCCTTACATTTGTCAGTACATGTTTGCTGTCTTCTATCCCGTTGCTTCTGCATCCTATCCTAGATGCAGGTACCATCTAGACAAGCATATAATTGCCTGTACTACCCTAGTAACTGATTAACAAGTGCTGAACTCCACATCTGTGTAATTTTTTTATCTTTTTCTTTTCGTCTGCTCAGCTGTTCTTCCTTGTCTTTCAGACAGCCTTCTTATGAGCATCTCTTATAGCAGAAAATTAATTACCTTTTAGTTCTAAGAGCAGGAGAATCAATTCCTTGTCACTACTATTCAGTGTTGAAGAAAAACACAGAACAGAGGCTTATCTTGGATTTACAAGGGCTGAACACTTTAATTCTCAACCCAAGGTCATTAGAGGAGCTCTGTGCAGTGTTATTTCATTACAGCACTTAATATTTTCATGAAGCATGTTCACTGTGATATGAGACTGTCACTATTCCAGTCATGGCAGCACTCAGTAACCACCTTAGTTGGTTGAAGTAGAGTGGATAAAGTTAGAAAAAGAGAAGCTCACTTGGTTTAGGTTTTCCACTCTCTCTATGAAAGTGGCAGCTCTTGTCTCTCTGGTTATGAGAAGGAAGTTGCGCACGTCACATCCCGCACGTATGCTTTTATTGGGGCAAATCTGGATCAGTTCTTCCACAGACCTTACTCATTTAAGAGTCATTTCAGACTCCTGGATCTCAGCTATTTGGTCTGCCTTGTCCTGTGATAGCAGTGGGACAGCTTGCCTGATATTTCTCTGACACCCAGCTACCTGCACCCAAGTTACTTCTTAACTGGGCTCCTCCTTTTATTTCTGCCTTACAAATGAGGTCCTTGATTGCATACCTACCAAACTTACATAGGACATTGATGTTAAAACCCTGAGTAACCTCATACAAATTACTCCTGCTAGAAGTGAGGGTTTGCAGCACATTACCTCCAAAGGTTACCTTTGCAATGTAAATTATTCTGTGGTTTTTTACACTGAATATGTTCCAAAGATCTGCATCACAGAAACTGTGGTGTTCTGCTCGCACCTTTTGAGTATGGCTCTTCAGTGAGTGTCTACCACACACAGTTCTGTACTGTATGTTGAATTAGAGTTTCCTAGCTTGTCTTGGGCATGCTTGGAGACAGTTTACTGGTCTTTTGATTGTCAGTGCAAAGGCAGCTTTGAAAAACTGTGCTCCTCAATAATAAGTACCTTGAGTGTATTACTCAATCATATCCTCTGTTACTTCTCAATCTTTCCCAGGTTTTTTTCAAAAGATGTCTTTATTCTTCTAAGAAATCATTGCAGCGTAAATTTTCTAGTCCTGTTTTTCAATTAGGAGGGTAGGTAGGCAGTCAAAATTGCTAAATTAACAGAGCCTGTTAATTTCAGAATAGTATAACCCCAGTTAGTTTCCAGGTGTGTTGACAGCTTTCTCAAACTTCACAGAATCTCCCTCTGCTACTTTGTTACTCACTGATTGCTCTGTGCATCTCTGATAGATGTAATGTATCATTCAAATTAAAAGCTTCAAGCTGTTACTGATGCACAAAATCTCCAAGTGCTGTGCTTTTCATATGCTTTGTGTTGTGATTTGATAAAATATATTTCAATTATTTAAAGCTGATGCTGATTTTTCAGTTTCTTATACTTTAATTTGTGAATTTGTTGTTCTGGGTTTGTTTGTGAGCAATCATGATTATTTTGTGATGATTTTAACATAGCTTGTATACTTTTAGCATATAAACACTTAATAGTTTTTTTAAATTACGAAGTAGAAAAACTGCCACTGTTTTAATTAATTTTCAGACTTCATAATATCACCATTATTTGTTTTAAAACCAGACCCAGGCCATATCTTTTTAAGGGAGACCATAAATTCCCAACTCTCAAAGAGGATGGCCCAGTGGTTATTCTATATGCAGAAATGGGTACGAAAGACTTTGTCAAATTCCACAAGATTTTATCTGAGAAGGCACAAAAGGAGGAAATTGTTTATGTTCTCCGTCATTATGTTAAGGTATGTAATTCAAATCAGCATTGTTTCAGTAAACTGTTAGCATTCTGTCTTTGCTTTGCTTGCTTTTTGACAAAACGCTTTTTCTACATTTACTTTTGTGTTTGCCTAAATTATGTGTAATACATTTTCTAATATTAAAACTCTCTAGGTAAGTAATTCACCAAATACAAACTATGAAGCCAGGAAAGCATGGTAATGTTACCAATCCTGCATGCAAGCACTGATTGCATTACTGATCTTGAAATACCTCTTTTTTGGTTTTATGTGTGGGTTTTGTACAGTGTCAGATCTTGGGTGAATCTTGGTGCAGCAGACTGAACATATTAGTAACTAGAATTAGAAAAATGGAAAGTAGAATAGAGAATCAAACTGAGAAATTACCAATTATATTTTTTACATATTCTCCACATAATCTCATGTTCATTGAAATACAACAGCATGGGCTATCACGGCCAACATCATTGAGCAGTTTTTAAATGTTTGTGTTCCACAGTGTCTCTGTTTGAAACTTAATGTTTCTGAATTATTTTCTTAACTTATTCTTCTCCCCAAAACAAAACAAGAAAAATACCAGTACATGGAACTGTATTGTCCCCAGTTTTGATTATTGGAAGGCTTTTGTGATTTATATTCAAAGTACAGCTCTTAAATAGTGTGACTAATCTGAGAATAATCTGATGGAGTGAGAGGTTGCTGTGATTTATGTAGACCAGGAATTTCAGGGAGATGAGATACGTAGTTTGCAGACGACTTTGAGTTGTTTGCTCACAGTAATGAAATAGAGAATTTGAGGAAACCAGTCTTGAATTCAAAGTTGTATGGGGTTTAGTTTTTATTGAACTTTGTTCTTTTATGCTTTTATTTCAATTAATTGCCTACTTGCATATTAAATGTCTCATTGCTCTGCCTGGCTTATGCATCATGGTCTCCCCAAATGTGTGTTGTCTTCTTGCCTGCACCTTTTCTCTCTTCAGACCTCTCTTCCCTTTTCTTCCTTCCTCACAACCTCCATTTTTGTTCTTTGGTACATACTGAGGTGGATTCTCCCTCATTTTTTACATTAAATACCAGAAGAGGGAACATTGACAACAGAAGAGGTACGGTCTTTCTGCTGTCTCTTTCTTTTTTTAACCAGTATCACTGAGACTACTTATAGAGTGCTCTCTGCTCCCTCTGCCTTGAGTTTTGCTTGGAGGATGGACAGACAAGCCTCCCAGCCCTGCTGGGTTTTCACTTGTAGTCTGAAGGATTCTCAGTACAGAATGGTTCTTAGAAATTGCAAGCCAAAGCTCAAAAGGCTTTCAAGAAATTGCTGCTGTGCATGTGCAAATTGCATTTTGGAAAGGGGACTTGCATACATTTGGGTCAAATTAGGACATGTATTCTGAAATAAGTATGTTTTGTGTAATTACACTATTGAATGTTAAACTTCCACTCCAAAGTTAGAAGGAGCTGTTGTTTGTTTTTAGTAAGTGGCAACCTGTTTTTCGCAGTGATACTTTAATACATTTTATTAATACTCCTTGTAGAAAGTGATTAATTGTTTTATCAAACTTCTTGAAAGAGTAAGTCTGGTGCAAAAATAGTGTTTCCTCTTTACATTTTGGAATTCTGGCAACATTACAAAGAAGTGGCTATCAGTTGAAAATGTGAATTGTGAGTCATCAATAATTGTGTAGGGTGCTATAAGCTGTGCCTGTTCTAGTCTCTCTTCTGGTATTGTGTGAAGACTACAGTTTTGACCAGCCTTTCTGTGATTTGCAGGAGATGAAGGACATGGTCACCTTCTTTTACATGCCTGACAATGGACTGTCAATATGCCTTGCACTTTGAATTGAAAGATGAATTTAAGTAATGACTTAAATGTCATAACATTTTAAAGTTACAGTATTAGATATTGTTGATCTCCTTTAAATACATTTTTTAAGTTATGTTTTTTTCTTCTGTTAAAATAATATCGTCAAGCAGAAACCAAGTTCCAGGAAAATGTATTTATCTGGATATGGTGTGGAACTTGCAATAAAGAGTACAGAATATAAAGCAGTAGATGACACACAGGTTAAAGGTATGTGGGTTTTTTAATTGATTTGATATCTTGCTGGAGATACTATTGAAATGCATTAAAATCTTCAGTTTGTACAATATTCAGTCATTAATGTTTTGAAGGTTGTACTTAATTTCTGTTTACAGAAGGAAATCTGAGGTATTAGGAACTAAGAAATCAAAATGCTTGAGAACATTTGTAAAGATCTGTGCTTATGATACAGTCAATTTTCTAACCTCTAATTGCTGTTTTCTGTGGCTCTTCAAAACAGAATCTGGTCTTTTTCCTCTCAGTAATTTTAAGACAGTTTACCTTTGTACTTCAGTTACTTTATGATTGTTGGCATCACTCATATTCTAATGGCTACAGTATCTGCACATTAGTGTTTCAGGGCTGAGATTTTTTTTTATGAATTTCTGTGGAAATACTTTCACAGTCTTCTGTAGAAAATATGTGATGTACTATAGAATTTGGACTGGTGCACATTACAATGTATTGAAATAAGATGTTTACTATAGAAAGTGGTAACTACAGCGTAGGGACACAGAGAAATTACTTTGCAGGGACATTCACAAGATAAAAGGAAAGTTAACTCTCTTTCGCAAGACTAAGGTTTAATGACCTTTGAGTCATGTCAAAAAATAGTTTTGTTTTTTTAAAGGGGAAGAAGCTGATCTATGATTTACATCAAATGCCAGCTGGAGATTCAAGTGCTTTAAGGTCATCGGGCTTTTCAAGTGTAAATTTGGTAGTAGTTGACTGATGGGAGTTATACCTTGTCATTTAATCAGACTGAGAAATGGCTGTTTTGTGAACTGTTAAGCCACACCTATTTAATTTTATATAAAAATTGTTACCACTGAATGAATTATATTAAAAATTAATTTTAATGTTGCAAAGTTCTGTAGGCTAATTAATTCATATGCCAAAATATGTAAGTATAAATTTAATTGAAACTACATCTGGGAATGACAACTTTGTGATTGTATGTTTCTATTAACTGTTTTATAATTTATAAAAACATAATTCTGCAATAACTTTCTTGGCTTATATTGTCTACATGTGTTATGTATTCAGGAGCAAATGAGACAAAGGAAGAGGAAGATGAGGAAGAGGAGGAGGAAAGTGATGTCCAAGGATTTCTCTTTGGCAAATTAAAGTGAGTTGATATAAGTTATAGTTAAACTTTTACGTTTATTTCTGGAACCTCAACCAGTTGGGTTTTTTAAATAGAAAAATTGAGATTTATGTTGGAAATGACTTTATTTGGTGGAAATAATGATTTTTTTTTTAATGTCTTGTGAGCATAAAAATGCAATGGTTGTCTATTCTGGTAATTTCAATTGCTTTTAGTTTTCTAATTATCTCAGAATGTATACAGTAAACTTTTAAAATTAAAAATATCTGCCTGGGTAACACTCACAAAAACTTAGAACATTGTGATTATTTTTTAGATAATTAGAATCAAAATGTTGATTTTCAAAATGCAAGAGTAGCACCAGAAATCAAAACATGTGTGCTGTATCTCCATAAGGTATTTTTAAGAAGGATAGTAATGGATTTCATAGAGTTAAGGAGAGATATTTCTAGGAAGATAGGTTTATTATAGATACCATCTCATTTTGGAGTTTGTGAGTTTGTATTCTCTTCCAGTAGGAACTCTTTTCTCCAAGCTGTGATCTTTTAAATTAAATTGAATGTTACCCTACTGAGCACTCCTTCCAGTCCTCAGCTGGTGGATTCATTTTGTGGTTTCAGTCATCCAAAGTACTTCCCTTTTCCTGTAACAGATCCATGTAATGGATCATAAATTTTTTTCTTCGGTAAAAGCCGAAGATGATGCTAGATGTCATTCTCTCATTATTTAAAACAAAAAGTAAACTTGTTTGTAGGTGTTGTCACTAAACTATAATAATCTCAGAGTTCAGAGGTGCTAGTTCTGTCTAAATCTTGAGAGCCCATCCCCTCCCTTCCTGCCTTTGTGTTCTCAAATATGTTGAGGTAGAAGTGAACTCAGATCTTGAGGCTTCCCTGTTGTTTCACCTATGTGTTTGAGATTCTGCACAGCAGGTAATACCAAATGCTTATGCCATATCTTTATCTGAGCTTTTTTTCTTCTTGTATTTTGCTAGGTTTAGCTATACTTAGTCTCTTGATTCTCCACTGTGACTGATTTGTGAAGCTGTCAGATAATTCTGTCTTTTTGACATTGTTTCTAGATTCATTGGGTTTTTTTCTCTTCTCCTTTTCATACAGGAGGTGAAATAAATGTTTCAGTAGTCTGTAAATTGTCCCTCTGTTACAGCCATGTCAAAAGTTTTACTTTTCTCAGCTGTGAAATAGTTATGAATGTAAGCAGAAGACATAAAATGTTTAGAAATTTAATGGAGAATTTTTTCAAGCATATCTTATAGCAGGCTGAAATATTTGTCCTCAAAACTTCTTTACCTATCTATTATGTTTTCAAAACAAATAGCTAAGCTTTTGTGTACCATGTTCTTTAGCTCTGACAGATGATTTGTGTACTCAGTAGATTGATTTTGTCAGTGCTGTCAATTTATAAAACATGTTCTCAACATTGTATTGCCTCTATGTCTTGTAGTTAATGCCACAAAGAGTGCATTCAGTTACAGTCAATATATAGTACAGTTGATGTACAGTTAGTTATACATCATCCTAGTAAGCTAAATAAACAGTTACCTGTATGTTGTGTTAATACTGTCCAATCTTTGACTTCATTTATTCCATCTAAATTTATGTAGCAGGTTTTGAGACAGATCACTACAAAATAAGTGAACTCCTGGTATTTAGTAAGAATTTCCTTACAGAGAGAGTTGTCAAGCATTGGGACAGGCTGGCCAGGAAAGTGGCTGAATTGCCATGCCTGGGTAGATGTGGGAATTAGGGACATGGTTTAATGGTGCACTTGACAGTGCTGGCCTAATGGTTGGACTTAGGGACTTTGGAGTCCTTTCTGACCTAAATGATTCTATGATTCTCTTTAACTGGGGTTTAGCCCTCAGAAATCACCTTTTCTCACCCAAAATCCATATTTTTGTCTCAATAATGAATTAAAATTAATTCTTGTTTGTTATCCTAAGAATACAATATTAGCTGTGAGCAGTACTGTGGATAAGAGCAGACATTGATGGATGTAATTTATTCTTTTTTGTAATAAAATGTTTTATTCTAGACGGATGCATCCTGATCTGAAAAACAATCTGATAGAGTTTAAAAAACATCTAATTGAAACTACTAATAACATGGAACCACTGAAGGTTTGGGAGATGCAGGGTATGTATTGCATTTTATTTTTATTTAACACAATACTCTATTTAATAGTCCTTTTGTTATTTTAATTATGATAAAAACTTCTTTTAAGAGACATCATTTCATAAAAAGGCATTAATACCTCAAGTATTTAAAAGGCATGTGCTGATACCTTGTATTGTATGCTAGAAATTAAAGGAAAATTGAAGTAATTTTATAAGATGGAGACATATTGCCTGTTTGTCTGCCTGATGTGTCATCTCAGGTATTAAAACTTGTTTTAGATACTTTTTTTACAGGTCAGGCAAAAGATATAATTTTGTCATGACTGCTGAGTTGGGATGAAATACGTGTTAGGACAGCTTGTTTCCTTTAATTTATAAATTTTATCAATGTACTGGAGTTCACATCGATGCATTTTTTCAATATAATATCAAGTAGAAGAACGTGCTTTTGAAAGCTTTCTTGTAGAAAAGGAAAACAAATACGTTGATTGCTAAAGCTTGTGTGCTGATGACTTGCAGGACATTCTGTAGCGTGAATTAAATATAAATCTCTCATAAAATTTCACAACATTTAAGTTTATGTAAGTAAATTTTCCCCCTTAGATTCTTCAGCTTTAGAGGACAACCTGATCAAAATTGGTTTGCCTATATAGTAGTGCAGTGAAGGAGACTGAGCAATCATCTGAGCTTCAGTTTCTTTTGGGACCTTGATGTTACAGAGCTTGCTAGCAATGTCCAGTCTGGTATTAGCTGTGAGAGATAATTGTAGTTCACTTGCAGTCTTTTATCAATGAAGTTCAACTCCAGGATTTAACTTTGTCCAAAATTAAAAATAATTGAAAAATATTGCTTTAAAGTTCTCTTGAGAAATCTACTTTGGAAAAAAAATAGGAAAAAAAAAATGGGTTGGACTGTTTTTCTTTTTATGTACGATTGAATGCCACTTGGCTGATATTAAAGCTGAAGCAGCCCTGAAACTTCAATCCCTTTAATGTATAGCTTCAAAAGACAGTACAAGGTCTCTGTTTAGTGGTGGTCTTCTCTGTGGTGTTACGGCTACATATATAAAAAAGGAAACTGGTGCTGCTCCCCAAGAAACCAGTTCTTAGTGTTGAAAGTTAAATGTTGGGATGCTGTTAATTTATGTCAGGAAGACTTGTAATGGCTTATGGTGCAGGATCTTCAGTCTTCAGCCCCCACATTTTTTGGTGCAGTTGTTTTGATACCCTTACTGCTGACATGACAGGGTGCTTTCTCTAGTTCATTCTTAGTGACTAATTATAGTGGCTGAATTAATGGCTCAGCTTCTCTCTGATTTCCTTTAATTAGCTTCACAGTAAAAATCTAGCTAAATTTAAGCAAAACTACTTCAGCTATAGGGCATACTTCTATTTATAAATGAACCTAAACACCATTCAAAAGTTGTCTTTCAAGAGCTTTTATATTTTAGGTAAGTAATTAGTAAGTACTTTTTCCTCAAGGTGCCTTACACTGTGCTCTCAGCTGTGTTAGGGTGCTGCAAGGGGAGGTCTGTAAGTGACAGCCCTGACCAGAGATAACCAAGGACATAAAAAGGTGTCAGTTGGCCTCAGTGGTATTTGAATATTTGTATCCTAGCTGTTCAGCACAAAATGGAAATTATTAACGGTTTATGAAGGGTTTTAAGTGTATGACCCAAGATCGCAGCTTCCTCACTATCTGTAGTAACAGCAGCAACTGGGTGTTGTTGCTTCAACAGATCACAACTTATATGCCTGTTGAAGGGGTCCTGAAACCTACTTTTAAGAGTGATTTCTTTTCTTGTTAAAAGTATTAGGAAATAGAAGTTAACATTCCACCTCTCAGTCACCTATTTTTTTTCAACCAAGAAGTACCTTATCAGGCTAAACTAGGAATGTCTTACTCACTTTGATTCAGCGTTCCATTTTTTTAATTCCTAATTGCTTCAAGAAGATGGTGCAGACTTTTACTAGGCAGCATCCTCTACGTCTTTCTGGCCAGCACTTTTTACTGTATGTGGCATCAGCTTTCCTCAAACTGAATAACCTGAGGCTTTCAGTTTTTGTTTAAAAATCTTAACTAGAAAATTCTGAGGAAAAGCCATCACTGCATGAGTTAGTTATGCAGATGTATACAAGGTATATGGAAGCATCTAGTACAGTACTGCGTTACCTCATTGGTACCAAAATTGGATTTGTCCTAGTCTTACATGTCAAAATTTGTCACGTTCAAGTTAGACTCCAGAGATAGCTAACTGAATTCCATCATTGTTTTTTAAGTGGATAGACAAATTAATTTGAAACTGTCCTGTTATCTGAAAATCTACTTCATTCTGAAAATGAGATCCCTTTAAAAATGTCCTAGGTGTTTATGAGAACTGAAATTTTACAGTAGTTTGACTTTCCATTTGCAAGTCACCATTTTCTCTGTAAAGTTGCTAATCCTTTTGAAAATTGTTCAGTTCACATGCTCTATGCAGCTTTCTACATTAAATATATTTGTCATCTGAAAAACTTGTGAAGTCCTGGATCTGGAAAGGTCTTGCTCTTTCCTGCAGTTATGGGTGTCTGTGGATTGGTGTGTATCTACATTTGAGTGTGGTACTACCCTTTTGATGATGGCATAATACCTCATGATGAATGGTCTGGATTTTTTCAAAGTGTTTCTGTAAATTTAGAAATTACATATACAATGTGTATGTTCAAGAAAGTCAAGCAGAATTCTGTAGAAAAGCCTGAATTTAGTATTTCCAATTTTAATATGACCAGTTTTTCAACCTTAATAATGTAACTTTGATAACTGTTGAATCAATGACTGAAATATAAAAGATGTAAGTAGTGAGAATGTGTATATGGAACAGTTTTCTGACTGTAGACAATGATTGAGTGGTATTTCCAGTGATTTTTTTTTTAATTGATTTTTCTTCCCCCATCCTAGATCTTAGTTTTCAAGCAGCTACTCGAATTATGTCTACCCCTGTTTATGATGCCTTAAAGGTAATGAAAGACATTGCTCAGAACTTCCCAATAAGAGCCAGGTATGATCTTTAAGCTTTTTTTTTTTTTTTCAAATGCTATTTTTATGTTTGCATTTGCCTGTAATGACAGTAATACAGCTTTATATCCAAATCCTGTAGTCAGATGCTCATGTTTGACAGCTTGCTAGATGGATTCCAAGCAATTTCATTGAGTAGAAGATAACTCCAGGGAGAGCTCATGGTCAGTCTCTTAAATGTTTCCTGTCTGATGCAGGAGATGCCATGAGGACATACTAGTCATTACTAGAGGCACTTAGTCCTCATGGATTTCACTGGACTGATATTTTCCCAGGTGAAAACTTCTGTTGAATTAGTAGCAGAACTAGTCACAGTGGGAAGAGGCAAAATACCATTAATAAATTTCACGGGGATCCACACACATTAGTTCTAAGCACAATGTTGCGGTCGAGATTGGGCCCTGGTTGTTGTATGGTAGTGTTCTTACTGGGGAAGATCTGTCTTGCATAACAGCTTACTTAATAAAAGATCAAGAGAAATATTAAATAAATGGACATGTCCTGATTTTAGCTATCCGAATATGAAAAATTGTTCATCCTGTAAGCCAGTAGTATTGTAATTGAGAAATGCTTTTCTTCATACTTATTAAGTTCTTCATGTAATCCTATCAGCAGTATTTGCTTGAATTACTGACTTAAATGTAATGCTAAATAGGGTTCTTAACGCAGTGTGCTTTCACATTTTGCCACTCTTGTTTAATTATCACAGTATTTCATTGTCACCCCTGATTGTCTGTTGGAGAAAATCTACACCATAATGGAAAAACTACGGTTGTAACATCTTGTGTCAAGGAAGCAAAATGCCTTTTAAAATACCTGAAGCATAGTTATTATGAAATAGTATGGTCTAAGTTTGCACTTAGATTAGCAATCAGAAAATTCAGCTTTCCAGTAGGAGATAGTGGAAGTGTACATAATGTTGAACTTCAAGTCCAGTTCTGTTCTTTAAAGGACAGGAAAAAAGTCATTTTTAAGTGTGCCAGGTGACATTTAAATCATGGATTTTACAAGTCATTAAATAGTTACATTCCACTCCAACTCCTGTTGTGTATTTGTGGCATTAGAGAGATCAATTTACCTACTCTTCAAGTATTTTCTGAGTAAAAGACTTTAAAATTATTAAAAGGGGAATCACTCTTTCTGTCCTGCACGATTTATTCTAACATGTTAATCTAGCATGTTACTTTTAACATGAGAGATTACAAATATTTAAATAATGTAAATTTAGTAGGTCTACATTGACAACTTAAAGGGGCATTGTGTAAAAATAATGCACTAATCATGCTTAACCTAATGAATCAAAGTATTAGTTTGGAAAAAAAAAGTAGAATAAACAGGAAATGAAGAGATATTGCTTAGTCACTTTAGATAAATAGCCAATCATTATAATAATAGTATTTTTAAACTGTGCAAGTTTCAGTCAGTTTTTATATGAAAACCACCATTTTTATTACACAAAATTTGGTTTAAAAAGGCTGTATGCAAACTCTAGAACTGTAGCTATAAAAATAAAATACTGCATGTTTGTTAAAAATGGCGTTCCTTAGACCTCAAAAAAACTTAATATACCATTCCTCTGAAATTTTCTTTCACTTTCTAATTTACCATCTGTATTTTTGTGTCTCAGTATTTCCAGTTGAAAAGGTTAGTCTGAGGTAGATTTTACAAAATGTCATCAGATGTAGACAGTGTGCCAGCTGATATATGTCATAGCAACATTTTGGTAATTCATTTTATAAGGTATTTTTCATCTTTGATTTGTTATATTGTAATTTTATTGCATTTACTTGTCATATTATTGCATTCTTAAAGAGCAGATAATTAAGTATTATAATGCTCTGTTACTTGCTATTTATTAATCATTCACAAATGTTAGCATTATGATCCTATGAAAGGTTTCCTTTTTTCCTCTCAACATTCAGTACTACATGGTTACATGTTCTTCCAGGTAAGAATGAAGATGCATAAAATTACAGAGAATATTTCAACCTTAAGGTCATTCAAGAACATTCCTACATCATGTAGAAAGATAAATAGTATCCATTTACTTTCAGCCAGTGGAGTGTTTCTCTTTAGTTAGAGCCCTGCACTTGATGATTACAAAAGCATCAGTAAAAATTTTGTGAAGCTCTGAACAAATTGAACGAATGACAGAACTCAAAATGAACAGATGTCTTTCAGAGGTATGCTTGTTACCTCAGGTTGGTAGGGTGTCCTTTTCAAGGATCAACCATCACACTTTCTCCTTTAAATTATGCTAGAATCCTCCATTGTCAGCTGCCTTGCATGAACAAGGAGCTATTTAATGAGCCCTTGGATTGCTTTCCTATTACTAGAACAGCTCTCAGTAAAGCTTACCTTTTGCTGATGGGTATTTTACTTCCTTGCCAATGTTGGACCACCTTTGTATTTTCCTTTCCGTCCTTTTATTATTTTCACATTTTTGTTTTATTTTTCTGCCTAGCTACTTGGAGTAGAAGCCATTTGGAAATATACAGGTTGTCCTTTTTATCTGTACATTTTTTATTAACTGAGTGTGCTTCTGAGAGTTACAGGCCCTACTGGTTTTGTCGAGTTCAGCATGATAAAATTCAGGTTTTAAAGTATTTTTTTGAAATTTTTTACTTCAGAACTCTGTAATACCAAGCTTAGAAATCATACTGTTTGCTCCTACAGTATGTCTCTTTGGTCGCCTGGAAAGCTTGAATAGTTATTTAAAATAAACTGATTTTGTGTCTTATTTCTAACATATTGTGAGAAATGTGGAGTATACTAGCAAGATCTGTTCTGAATCAGTTTCTCTTGGGGGAGGTGAGGATTTATATTATTAAATGCTTTATTTTCCACGAGTTTGAAACTGGCTTAGCAGGATCATTCTCAGTTTGCTTAGTTAACTTTCAGGTTTAAGATGACTCCAGTTTTTCTTGAAGTCCCATACAAATTCACTAAAACATGTACAGTCCTGTTTTGAAAAAAATGTTCATATAGGCAACTAGAATATTTATTTTGGCATTTATCAGGACAGTCAGATTTAGGTTAATATGGTTTAGGTTTTTTTAAAACATGGAGAGATTAATTTGCCTCTGAAAGTGTTTTATGATAAGCCTGATAATTACAAACTTCACATACAATACACTGTGGCAGGGGAAGATAAAATAGTCATCCAGAACATTCATCAAAGGTAAAAAAGACAAACTGATGTGTTACCTTAAAAAGATGGAATGACTAAGGAAACTAAAACTTTGTCTGTCTGTGAATGCTTGACATTTTCAAGGGTCTCTATCTGCAAATATCTTTTTTCTAAGTCTCAGCTAATTTTAAAGTGGTCATTGTTTGCACGTTTTCCTTGCCTTTGTCCAGACAAATCCATGGCTCTCCATGCTGTAAAATTGAGTACCATGGAGACAGTAATATTAACTTAAAATGTGCAAATATGGTATGTATTCAGGTAATAATTTAGATGACCAAACAGCTTACATTTGTATAATATATATGCAGAAAAACAAGCCATGAGGAAAGATTGAGAGTGGTAAAAAATACATTGATGATACTACCGCAGAAAAAAACCTAGCCTGAATCTGAAACATGGGCTTACTAGAGTAAAACAGATCTATGTTTGTCTTAAATATTCAGTATTTATGATACTGCATTACTCTTCTTTTTAAGACTTAATTACAGCATTCTTCAGTTACAATGCATTGGATGTTTAATTAAAATACCAATTTCATATAAAATAATGTTTTTTTAAAAATACAGTGGTTGAGTGATACAAATATTTTATTTTAACAGATCACTTACAAGAGTACCCGTAGACAAGAAAATGCAAAATGAAATAGAAGAAAATCAGAAGGTTTGTTTTTATTTCTTCAGATGGGCATTTGAACTACTATAGTATTGCTGCTTTTGGAGATTTTTTTTACTGTAGCAACTTTCACGGTTTTTGTTAAAGAAAAAGCTAATTGTTCTAAAAATCTGTTGTGAGACAGGTAACATTTAAATATGTAATTCAAGTATTTCACTTTCTGCTATTCGTGAAACTTTCTCAATTCTCTCTTTAGGTTTTACAGAATTAGGCAAGGCCAAACAAGTTTCATGGAGTGTTGAGTTGAGTCACAGATTGTGTGCTGGGAAAGCAAAATAGGTATCAGTTACTTTTTCTATGGCTCTGGTGTTGAATCTAAGCCTGCTGCTTATAATATGGTCAGCAAATGCAAACTTTGAGCTTCACACTCTCAGAATCACACATGCAGCTATTCTGCAAAGTGTTTTGAACATCATCTGTGACAGATGGTGGTTTTGTTTTCATCCTTGATTCACTGCATCATTTGTGCCTTGTACCGTGTGAGGAGTCCCTGTTCCTGTGATTTTGAGTTATCTGAGATTTGTTCTGAGATGCCACTTAATATTTGTTGAATTCATTATGTCTGTCTCTGTTCAGTTTGGATTTTTTCTTTCACATTGAGTGTTGCAGGTAAATGTTAGGCACCATTCTTGTAGGACTGGTCATGTGAAACGACATCAGTGACTGGTCAAATGAAATGACTGGGAGAAGTAACTTAAAATTTGGATCTGAAACAAATTACAATGGATATGTGTGGTTGGTCAGCTGAATCACTCCTATGATCCCATTACTGTATTAACTACATTAAGAGGATTTTATACGCCTATCGCACTAAGTTTTAATTTCATGTGAGGTTACATCCTTCCTGTAGTCTAAAGGCCTTTAGACAGCTAAAAGCTAAAATTTAAAGTAAAGTAAACTTCCTGTTTAAAGTAAAATTAAAGTAAAGAAACTTCCTGAACACTGCTGCTTGAGCACAATAAATTGTCATGTGAATTCTTGAACTGCAGCACATCCATCTAGCAGCAGGAGAGATATGACCTCATGCTGTGTGTAACTGGATGATTCCCTCTCAAGATAATGAAAGTTGAATAGGAAATGCAATGAGAGGAAATAAAGTTATTAAAAGTGAAAGACATGTGATGATTTAGGTGTAATGAGTTGATACCTAAGCAAGAAATAGACAAAGAACTGCTATAGATAAAAGAAAAAAATAAAATCTCATTAAACTGAACTCACAACTTGCAATGCAATAATTTGGTGAAGTTTAGCAAGAAAATATTACATGAATATTATCAGCCTTAAATTCTAGTGTTGGATGGCTAAATACTCCTTCCATCAACGTTTTTATGACAAAGTCAATGCACTTCTAGACAATCAAATATCTAGCATCAAAATTGTATTAAGTCTTACCTCTGATTTATCGCTATCTATAAGTATCTGAGGGGAGGGTGTCAAGAAGATGGAGCCAGACTCTTCTCCGTGGTGCTGAGCAATAGGACAAGAGGCAATGGGCAAAAACTGATGAATGGGGAAGTTCCACCTGAACATGAGACAGAACTTCTTTAATTTGTGAGTGACTGAGCACTGGAAGAGATTGCCCAGAGAGGTTGTGCAGGATCCCTCACTGGAGATGTTCAAGAATGCATATCTGGATGGACACTATCCTATGCCATGTACTTTAGGATGACCTTGTTTTGGGAGGGAGATTGGACCAGATGACACACTGTGATCCCTTCCAGCCTTAACCATTCTGCAGTTCAGCTCAGTTCTTTTCCTATTTGCATTTCCTACTTATATTTAACTATGTGAAAGTAACCACACTACTTTACAGAAATGATACCATTTTCAATGTTCTCTCATTTTTGATCTCGTTTGTCCAGTTACAGGTTTATATCAGGAGTGATATACTGAGCCTGAGTTGCTGCTGTAGACATGCTTTTCTTAAAGTACTTTTTTTTTGTTCACACTTACTTTGTTTAGCAAGTGGGAGATAAATTGGAAAAAAAATTACATCTTTCTCTTGCGTATTTTTTATGTTTTCTATTTCTCTGTTGGGAATTAAGGCATATCTGGAAATCTGCTCCTTTTGTCATGAGTTAGAATACACTACTGCTGTTTCTCCTGTCACTTATCTTGCTACAGACTGAATGGTGTTGTGCCTCAGAGCTCTCTGTAGGAAAATGATAATAGATGCTTTACTCCCTAAATACGACCTTCCTCTTGTATTTGTTTATTGTGGATCTTTTTTCTTCTTTGCTAAGCAAAGATATGCTATCCCTTTCTCTCTATATTCTTTCCACGGTCCCTTTGTTAGACAAGATTTTAAGTTTCTACTCCATTTTTCCTAATTCCCTGAAACAATTCAACTACAAGTTTTTCAGAATTGAGAGATATTAAGTCATTGAGAAAGCTGGTTTCAAGTGAAGGGACACATGTAAGGTTTCCCTTTGCTGAGTGGATGTATAGAAATAATTTTAAAACTTACAAGCTGTATTTCTGTATGTGTGGATTTTCACTTTCTGTTGGCAAACACTGAGAATGTCCTTTTCTCTGCCTTGTACAGGTAGGTTGTTTTCATTTGTATCTGTACATCTGAAGTGTATTAAATAGCACTCATAAAATATGTGGTCATTATTTTTTTCGACACTCAGACAAAAGAAGAAATTGTGTGGAAGAGATTTGATGTGTCTGTTTTGCAGAATTGCTTAAGGGTGTTTATATATGTTAGTGTAGACATATACCTAAATAAGTAAGCAGTACTTTTTACCTTTTTAGCATTTGCATGAAACACTTGGAATTCAACCTGGAGAAGCACGTTTATTTCTAAATGGCTTTCATATTGACCTGGATTTTCAAGATCCCTTTAGGTAAGATGTACCTTTTGTTTGAAGGTCACAGACTTACTAATAATACTGGGGAGTTGTGCTCGTGGTCCTAATTGCACCTGTTGCATTCTGGGGGCAAGGAAGTGTTCCAATAGGAGGAATACTGATTTACAGTAGTTTGCTTAGAGTATGGACATTATATAAGTAGTTATATATATAGTTATATATATATAAAGAATAGCCTTTTCTCTTGGAATATATTTTCTAATTTGCTTATAATTTTACAACTCACCATGTAAAATTAATTTGGAAATGGAAGGAATCTAACGTGTGCTTGTAAAAAGGTGTGAAAAGCACTTTATAAAAAATAAGTAATGCTTTCATATCCCTGTTACTTAACAATCAGGAAAATACAGACATGAAGGCAGTCACAAAGTCTTGCCAGCTGTGTTCTACTGTGGAGTACTTCAGGATGTTTTTTATTCTCAAATTTGAACTTTCAGATTGCAGCAGATTTTCCAGAGTCCCGGGAGGTTTTAGGGTGCGGCTGTGTCTTTCTTCTATGCTGAGTTCTGCCATGATACAGGCTTAGAGTTCATCTGTGTCTCCATCACTTGTTGCTTGCTTCCCTACTGACTTGCAAACCTGCTTCTTAGGCTATCCCAGCTTGGATTTTGGCATCAGGCAGGACAGTGCAGCAAGAAAGCTTTCACTCTGCTGTCCTGACACTTCTTACTAAAGATGGATAAAATTGCTTTGTATAAAATAGATGTGAATGGATAAAAGAATTGTATAATCTGTTGTAATATGTTTTGAAATACATTAGAGGCATAGTGTTACTAACTGATTATGTTTTAAACATTAGGCTATGGGAGAATATAAAGAGAAAACATTCCTAAGACTATTAACATGAAGATTGTTTTTAGTTTTAAAAATAATTTTTATGTCATGACAAAAGATCTTTGTAGACATTATGTACTTTATCTTCCTGAAAAAGCATTTTAGAGACTCTTAAACTGGAAGGAAAAGTGATGCATGGCCTTCATGAACTTGGAATCAAAGGAGAGACCCTGAGTAAATTTATGAGGTTGCATGTACATCCTACAGATAACAATTATGCACTAGATATTCGTCACTCTTCAATAATAGTAAGTAACTAAAGTTTTTTTTAGAGATTACATCTTTGATAATTCTCTGTATGAAGCAGTTTTCCTTTTTTTACTGCAGTTGAAATATTCTGCATAAGGCCATATATCAATTAGCAGTTTAAAATGTTTTCAAGGGTAATATCCCTTCAATATTTTTATGAGTAATTTTCTCTAGTTTATACCTTATTAAAATATTAAGATATAGGGTGTTTAAAGGAAAAGAAAAATGTATTTAGCGTAGTTGCACACTCCAAACTATAGAATTTGTCTTTTATAGCAATTAATGTAGTACATAATACTACATAATATCTCATATTATGCAAGACTTCTTAGTGTACTTTACAAGTATGATAAGTGAATTTTGGGCCACTTAAATTNCAGAGGTTATACACCAGGGGAAAAGGCACAAACCAAAACCACTACAGCACTAAAATATTATTTTCTTGCACCTGAAAGAGCCACATTTCATTCTTCTGTTTGCCCCAGCTTGCACAGAAAGGGCTAGAAGAAAAAATCAGCCACATGTTAATTGGCTATTTTGATCTATCTGAAGTTCTGTTGCTGCAGTCTGAAGATAAATACTGTACTTGGATTACAAGATGGTTGTGCTGTGTTACACACATCTGTGTGATACATTGTTATGATGTTTGCATTGTGAAAGTAATTTTCAGCATTAAAAAAAATTGTTTTATTTACATCTGTATGCACAGTACTAATGGTCCTTTTTCCTTTTCCATCCAGTATTAGTTTTATTGTGTACTGCAGATAAAACAGTTTGATTAAAAAGAAAAAAAAAATTAGAAGCTATTTCCTGTTATTGTTTAACAAAAGTGAGACATTTTGTTGTATTATTATGCCCACGTATTTTTCTCAGTGTTCGATGCATGTTTTCTAAATGGCAGCCTTTTTTTTGTTTTAGTGGATTAATAATATAGAACAAGATCACAGCTATAGCACATGGCCTGCAAGCTATCAGGAACTGCTAAAACCCTCATTTCCTGGATTTTTACATGAGATTAGACGCAATTTATATAATTTGGTAAGTTTGGAGAACTTTGGGTTTTTTGCATACTGTATATGTTAATATGTGAGCAGACAGTTTATTAAAAAATACACATGCTGGATTTATTGTTAAGTTTTCTGTGTGGATCTGCTAAGAGTAGTGAATACTGCTTTATCTAGTGAGTCATATGTGGTTATTAGTTTGATTTGCAGATGGATTTGGGCACAGTTTTTTGAAGAGTTTTTATGTTCCTTTCCATGCTACGCATAGAAAATTCACTGCTGTCAAAGCATGAGGGAAGGTAATGATGGCTGTCTGTGGTTTAGAGATGGTAAACTGTGGTACAAAGATACTTAAGTTATGAAGCATGCTAATTGTCTTGTTGCTTAATTTTTCTTTTGTAAATAGGATTCTGTATCACTTAGTAAGCTAGGGAAGCAGCTATTGCTGATTTAAATTAAAATTACAGAAGGTGATCTTACGAACCACAGAATCATAAAATGGTTTGGGTTATAATGGGCCATTAAAGCTTATCTAGTCCAGCTCTCCTGCAATGACCAGGGACTGAAACTTCATCCAGCCTGTTCTTTAACAATTTAAATGGTGGTCCATCCACAGCTTCTCTGAGCAACCAGTTCCCCTGTGACACCTTTGGTGTCTCACCATCCTTGTTTCTTCATATTCAGCCAAAATCTGCCCTTTTTTAGTTTAAAACTGCTACCTCTTGTTCTATCACTACAGTGTCTCTACTACTGGTAAAAAAACCCTCTTGTAAGTCTCCCTATACACATAGGAGAGGTGCTTCAGATTCTGATTGTTTTTGTGGCCCTTCTTTGGACCCACTTGAGGTCCATGTCTTTCCTGTGCTGGGAACCCCAGAGCTAGATGCAGCACTCCAGGTGGGGTCTCACCATGGCACAGGGACAGAATCCCCTCCCATGCCCTGCTGCCCACACTGCTTTGGATGCAGCCCAGGACACATTTGGCTTTCTGGGCTATGAGTGCACATTGCCAACTCAAGTCCAGCCTCTCATCCACCAGCAGCCCCAAGTCCTTCTTGGCAGGGCTGTTCTCGATCTGTTCATCCCTCAGCCTGTGTTGGTAAACAGGGAGTTACCGCAGCCTAGATGTAGCATTTTGTACTTGGTCTTGTTGAAACTCATGAGGTTCCCATGGATGCACTTCTTGAGCCTATCCAGGTCCCTCTGAATGGCTTCCCATCCTTCACGTGTGTCAGCTGCACTGCTCAGCTTGGTGTCCTCTGCAGTGCTGTTGAGAGTACACTTGATCTGTTTGTCTGCTTGAAGTGATGCAAAGTTTGTGTGTAAAAAGACAATGAAAATACCAGCAATAGGTAATAAAAAAGTGTGTGTTTATAATGAAGTGTAAGATGGGTGTAATATGAAGTAGATTGCATTGCATATTCAGGGTTAAATATAAGAGCTGTATTATAGAAATCTATAACACACCATTTCAATGTCATCTGAAGGGGGGTGTTCAAAATTTTTAGTTACTCTTCCTCATTTCAGCTACTGTAGCAAATTTGATGAATTGTAAGGGGAGTTTGCAGTGCAAAGTTGAATAAATGAGGTACAGATGTCCAATTAAAGCTATGTAAGGATAATTTGCCTATGCAGACACATCCCAGTTTTAGATTCTATGCATGCCTGAAAGATCTGAGTTTAAGCTACACTAAGTGAAAGAGTGACTAGGAAGATAGGTGAGACAGGAAGGAAGAAATCTTCCCAAAAGCTCAATTTTTTACTTGAAGTTTTTAGCCAAAATATTGTTGATTTATTTTTGTTTGGTTTTCACAACAGAAGAGAGTTTGTTAACAGTTTGTAAAAGAAATATCAGCATTATATCTTTCTAAAATAAGTATGGAGTTTATTAACAAAAGTGGAGTAATGGCACAGAGTCTTTCAAAGGAGAAAAGTTGGATGGATCACTTAGTTTGAAGTTCAGTGGATCGTTAAATCCTATTTTCACCATTTGGTCCAAATTCCTTAATTCTGATCTTATTTTCATTTATAGTCTTAATGTTTTCTTACAATTAATGCTCTAAAAAATTGAAAACAGCTGGGGCCTACAGTTGCTTTGGAAATGAATGTTCTTGTCTTAGATTCTATGTCTGAAGAAAAAATAAAAACAGACATCAAGAATAAATATTGGATCACTGATGTTTTTTCTTCTTAGGTACTTTTTGTTGATCCTGTCCAAGAAGATACTGGTGATTATATGAAGCTGGCAGAATTATTCTATCATCATGATGTACCACTTAGGTAAGGAAAACGGAAAGTCTTGAGGAAAAATCTTTAAATAAGGATTCTTTCCTTTTTTCTTCTTCATCTTCTGTTCTACTAGACAAGGATGTGAATTCAAGTTAAATCCAATGCAACAACATTCTAGTAAGGCACATTGGTTACCCATTTGTGTCAAGCTTACTCAAGTATTAAGTATTCTTAAACAAATAGATTGCAAGGTATAACATACCTGTGTGTGTAAAATGAACTGCAAAAGTCTGATAAAAATTTATCTTGTCAAATAGTCCCACTGGGTGCCCTTGCGAAGTTGCATTCTAATAAAAATATTCGTTATGTAAAACATGCTTTCAGGGAATTTTTAAAATTCAGTTCTTTCAATTGTGCTTGCTTTATGTAATGTTGTTTCGATATAACACTTAAGGACCAAAGTGAGATTATCCTCATTGAGTTTTGAATTTCTGAAAGTGAACATCATTTGAGAGAGAGATACTTCTGAGGAAGAGTCTGGTTGATCTGAGATACCTAGTTGTAAGAAAAAGTGCATTGGTCTCAGAAATGGCTGTTTATTTCCACAGTTTATAAAAGAAGGATATCCAAAGTTCTGCAAGATGAATTACATGTTAAATATTTTACATCCTCCTGTGAAATGGCTTTTTGTGTCCTCAATAAATTATAGGTGTTTCATTTTACTTTAAAATTTTACTAGTTCTGATTTCTTTTGGTAGTTGTTTTTCTTAATTTTTTATCATTCAATTACAAGAGCATAATGAAAGACAGATTGCAGTGTTCTGTGTGTCTTCACAGAAAGTTTTGGGTTGGAAGGGACCATAAAGATAGTATGGCCTAGTCTCTGTCCAGGCTTTTTACATGAAATTGGTATCAATGCAGCACCTCCAATAGGCCTTTCTACCTCCCAAGCCTCATATTCCTTTGGATTTTCTTTCAATTAATGGAAATGTAGGGATTAGTAGTAGACACGTTTAAAACTGATATGAGTGGAAAATGAGCAGCAGTGTCAGGGTGGTGGAAGGCCCAGGAGGTTGAAAAGGCCAGAGAAGTGCTAGTAGGAGTGGCACACACTGATGATGGGACATCAGAACCCCAGCACATCTTCATGTCTCTAATCGAGATATCCCTGTCAAGAAAAATAAAAGACAGACAGTGTCCAGACTAAAACAAAGACTTGAGCCATTAAGAGATGATGGCAGGAATGTAAAGAATCAAAACCTTCATGCAGGTGAGGAGAGAAAGTGCTGTGATTAAGCCCTATTCACAGAAATCTTAATTATTGTCAGCTTTAAAAGGTATATGTAAAGTCAGTACATAGTTGGTAACCTAAGCATACTGTGGAGCTGGTGAAGGATGCATGGCTGGTATCCTGTGTCAGGACACAGTCATGGGAACACCACCCAGGTACAGGCTTTTTATCTCTACGTGCTGGGCAGATCACTTGAATGCAAACACTTTATTCTTCTGTGTTTGTATTAGAATTTGTGAAGCAAATGTTGTGTTAAAATGTATAATCTCTTTTTATTTTTTTTTTATAGAATTGGAATAGTTTTTATTTTAAGTACAAAAGAAGAAATTGATGGAAATGAAGATGCTGGAGTAGCTCTTTGGAGAACTTTTAATTACATTGCAGAGGAATCTGACACCTCTCAGGCCTTTTTGTCAATAATTAACGTTAGTTCTTTCACAAGAAATCATCTATTTACTTCTGGTTTATAATTTATTAATAGTTAGGGTCTTGCTACCGTATGATAACATGAGATGTATGCATTTACTTTATGCAGAAATTAAGTGTTAAAAGCATGTGTAGCATTAATAGTCTATAGAATTATTTGCAGAAATACTTTCCTCTTGCATAAACCAATTTTCTCTTGTAATTTTGCCTGTCGACAGGCTTCCTTCAATAATATAAAAAAGGAGGTGCATGCCTTTCAGCTTTTATTATGAAAAATTATTCTGTATTAGTGTTAACATAATGGGCCTGTCTTTTTGTTCTGTGTCTTTTGGAGTACAGGGATTTTAATGTCACTTTGGCAGTCCTATAAGATTTGAAAAACCCTTTCTTATTGTCCAGTGTAGGAAGTGAAACAGTAAGATAATTTCTTTTCTTTGGTCATGCTTGAGCTGTCCATGGGTGCAGAAAACATAGAAGTACTCAGGCTTGCAGCTTGATGAGACAGGTTAACTTTGTGAGAGAATGCAGATTCTCATAAAACAGGAATTTCAGAGATGAGAGGTGAATGGAGGAGAAATAACATGAGCCATCTATGTAAAGGCTCTGTGGGTGAAAGTTAGAGAATATGGTATTTATACATAACAATTTTTCTTCCATTTGTTTTCTGGTTTTATGTTTAGTACCTAGAAAATGTCATGGTGTCATGGACAAACTTAGCTTAAGATTAAAGGAATTGAAGTAACTAGAAATACCTTGGAAGAGAAATCCACAAATGTTAGGGAGCAGACATGCATAGGTATACATTAAAAAAGTGTAATTGGCAGTGTGCTTTTTAAAATGTTGTATTCCTCTCTTTACTTTGTTTCATAATATAAAAAGGGGGGGATGATGAATATAATTGAAAGATAACAAAAATAGAAGCGATAAACTAAAGTTTGATCTATTCAGAGCTGTAGAGGAAAATATTGTTCCTCATTTGAAGAGAAATGAATAATTTTCACTTCAAATTTTTATTATATGTATGATGAAAGTAATAAAATATTATTCTATGAAATAAAATAATGGTAAGGAAAAATTATCACTGTAGAAAAAGGTATCACCGACTAGTTTAGGCTTGGATTAATATGGATTCAGGTAATTACCCATGTTAGTTAGTTTATAGAGGGAATTTAGATTACCTCTCCAATTAGTGGAGAGATTAACCTTGCACATTCAGCTCACATAGGTGTATTTCTTTTGCCACTTTAGATTTAGATTAAAGGTGTAATAATGGATCAATCAGAAAAGTGCTCTGATAAAAAATCATGTATATGTGCAATGGTGATAATTACAAAAGCAGTATAAAAACTGCAGTACAGCAATAAAAGCAATATAAAATTATACCAGTATAAAATTTGCTAGAGCACCATAAAAAGATTATACTGATTTATTGTTTATTTACTTCTATTAATTTTATTAAGTTGTTTGACAACTTAGTACATTTTTTAATTTCTTTTGGTTATAATTCTTGCAGATGTACCATGAAGTGAAAGATGGAAATGTTCTGACAGTAGATGATGTGAAACATGTTCTTAGAAGTGAGTACCCCCATGCTGATGTTCCGAGTATCCTGGATGTTCATTCTGAATACGATGAAGGGAGGAAGGTATGTTGAGAGCTGTGCTGAGTAAGAAATACTGCAGTGTATACAACTCAATGCATTTACTAAGCTGAAGGATTGCCAACTGTTAAAGCAAGTAAATACAGCACCTTTGAGTCAAATTTTTCTTCAGCCACCATTCAGTCATTAATGGAAGTGTTGTAAAGGTTTCTGCGTTACTACTCTCACTATGAAAATTTACTCTTGCCTGCTGCTTTCAGGAGCCACAAGTATTTTTCTAGTAGGCGTGTCAAGGGGTCTCTCTTGAATTCTGCTTTCTTATCAAATAAAGCTTGACTTACAAACATAAAAAACTTTTGACATTTTTTTAGGGTTCTTTCTTTGGTAAAAGCAGCTTTGACTATCTCAGGGTTCTTCTCTGATGTTATTTGCTTCATTTTTATTTTTATTTAAAATAAGTGAATAAGCTAAGAATGTTAAGCAAAATAAAAGACAATATCTCAGCAAGAAGATAAAGCAAAAGTTCACAACAAAGTATATGGATCTATAATTTCCTTTATCATTCTGTTTGACAAATGAGTCCCATCTGTCCTGTTGGGTTTCCAAATGCTTTCTGTTTTGTCCCTGCCACTCATGACAAGGTGTGACAGTGAAGAGTGCTTGGAGATTAGAGTTCATCCTCTCTTGATATTAGTTTCATTTTTTTACTACAGTCAGCTGCAGTCTGTTTAATCCTGTGATATTTCTGATTTGATCAGGCAGGAGCAACCTTTTATAAGAGTGGCCTGGGCCCGCTGCCTCAAGCGCTGTTTAATGGCGTGCCCTTTCCCAGAGAGGAGATGGATGCGGCAGAGCTGGAGACGCTTATTCTTCAGAGGATTTTTGATGCCACTGGCTTCTTCCAGCGGGCAGTGTTCATGGTATGCTTAACATTTCTGAACGAGTGCAAGATGAGGTTTTTGACAGTGAATGGTTTCAGTCATGTTTATATATTATGGCTTTTTATAATGAGATGGCTTGAAAGTAGTGATATCACACCTGCAATTATGTTGTTACAATCATTTGTGGTCATGGTTTTGAAAGAGTATATTGAAATTATTCAAGGCTGAAGGATCAGCTAAGCATATAGTCATTATATGGAATTTTTCAACCAGAAATGAGAATGTACTGCAATTGTTCATTGAAAAATATATATCTGATATTTTGAGATACTGTCTGTGTGACATTTACATGGTTTTGACCTGACATTGTCCATAACTTGGTGTATATAGAAACTTTAAGCTCAATTGAAAGATTGTACAAATACTTGGTCTTTGTTTGTCTTGAAAATCTGTCTTAAAAGTACAGATTTTACATTTTTCTCTTACTCCAGGGTTTGTTAGATGATCATGTAAATGCAGTGGATTTTCTTATGGATCAGAACAATGTAGTTTCCCGTATAAACCCCAGTATTCTTGGAGCAGAAAGAAGATACATACATTTCAGATCCACTTCTGGTAACTCCTTATCTTGGATAGTGTTGTGATTTCTGGGTTGTTTTTTTGGCTTTGTTTTTGTATTTTAAAGTCTAATACTTTGTGTTTTACATTATGCAGTTCCATTTCATGTGGAAGACTTCTCTACTTTCTCCTTTTTGGACTCACAAGATAAAAGTGCTGTAATTTCAGATAATATGAAGTATTTAACAAAAAAAGGTAATTAATTTTCTCTATAGGTTATCTGTCTGTCTGTATATGGCTATTACAAATTGTTAAAGCTTACCAGTAAAATATCCCAAGTAAGTCAATATTCCAAAGATTCTATGTAAATTAAATATTTCTCAATATCCCAATGTATTCTTTCAGGAAGCAGAGCATATCTGAATATTATAAGCATAAATTATAATTAAGAGGGTAGTTAGTTTTTGTAGCTTTGAAATGGGATGGATGTTGTGGCTAGTTGTTTTTGTTTTACAAATATGAGGTTAAAAAGCTTTACAAGACTTTTGCACCTTTGAAGATAGACTCAGCTTCCATACATATGGTTTTACTTGAGGATATTGAAGTCTGGTTTTCAAGTGACTCTTACTTGCATCATTGTCAAGTGCAGAATGTATAGAGTTTGTATGTTTATACCAAAATAAAGTATTTCTAAATTTAAGGAATAATTTATAATATTTCTAATTTATTAAGTATCTCCTTATTTTTCCTCTAGTTAGATAATTTAATTTTGCTGAATGAGCCTTTTTTCTATAGAAAATAAATAAAATTTATATTCTGATGAATTATAACTCATTTATAGATTTTGTCTTTGTTAAAACTAAAATGTTTTTGTACATTTCAAAAGCTTTTTGATTTAAAATGTTCTCATTGCATATGCAAGTACTTTTCCTTGAGTGAGAAGAAATTACCACAATGGGGTCATAATTCTTCATGGAATTTTGCAGTAGTCTGTGCTTTATGAAACAGCTGCTCATTTACATCAGTCCATCAAGGGACACAATAACCCTGTTAATAAAGTACTTTCCTTCAGTGATTTTTATGTGGTATTTACAGAGTTTTACTAAATTCATTATCAGAAAGAAATGCCAAACACTTAAATTTCTTTAAAATAAACTTATTTGACTCTTTGATTTGACTATTTGATTCTGCATCTACAGCCACAGGGACATCCCAGTGAGCTGTCAAATGAATGGCTTTCAGTCTGTAGGATTTTTTCTAAGATTGAGATCTCTTGTGTCAAACGTATAACCTTTAAGCTGGAATCTACATTTCAAATCTCTCTCCCCATTGTGTTTCTCTAGACCACAGCAACAATTAATAATAACCTTTTCCTAGCATCTCACCGGAGCCCTGGAAAATTTCTGTCCCTATGCATTATGTTTTAGGGGATGTATGGTAGACCTGAGTAGACTGATACTCTTCTGCAGATAATTTTGCAGAATTTTTCACCCACTATTGCTCCTCTATGACAAGTAAAGAACAGGAAACCATAGAGCAAGAAAATCAGAAATTAGCTGCGTGTACACTTACACAGTAGTTTACTTTCCTTGAACTGTATTTAGTATATTCCTATTTGTGTCCAGATCTGTCTTTAGTTGAAGGACTTTCCTTTGCTGCCAGGGAAAGTGACTGGCCTAGTTTATGCGGTCCTGTTCTTTTCATTTCTGGCTATATGATCAGCCTTCATCAAATGTTCACAAGTAACCTCTGGTACAGCAGGTTTTGTTAATTGGAACTAATTATTTAGGACCCTCTTGTCTCAATGCTGTAACAATGGATCAGCTCTTTTAGTCTCTCTCTCCTATTAATGTGATAAATTGCCTTCTAAGAATCTTACTTCAATTCAGAAGGCAGAAGATTCTGGTGTGGCAAAGATTATTCTTACAACTGAAGTCAGCAGTCAAACATACACATGAATTTAGAAATGACAAACAGAATTATGTTTGTTTTTTGTTAGTCAGGAGAAGATTCTCCAGAACATAAAACAGGATTATCTTTAATTTTCAGATGAAGATGCATTGTATGCTGTTACTCTCTGGATTGTTGCTGATTTTGATAAGCCAGCTGGTAGACGACTGCTTTCTAATGCTTTGAAAAGCCTGGTGAGTTTCTAGCAAATTTTATTAAAATAATTATTATGAATATGTTCTTAAAAACTTTCTCTGCACATTCAAAAATCATACTCTTAAATAAAAGTGTAGCAACTTTGTTGTTGGTCAGGTGTAGCCCAGAATGTTACCTGGAAGGACTCTGGGATACTGCCTGTTCATGTGAACCATTAAGCAGTGTTCTCCTGTATTACGTGGCACAGCTGTGGCCATGAAGCAGCCATTTTCCCCTGTACTGTTTGTGCATTTTTAAGATCAATTTTTGTGTGTGTTTTCATATGCTAGGAGGATCATCCACATTTATGAGTTTGCTTATTTTTAAGTTCTTCTGTGTTAATAATAGGATTTAAAGTATGAATGTCTGAAATATAAATATACTTCAGAAAGTATAAATGTCAAGCTAACATAAATAACAAAAAGACCCTCTGTTTGGGGCAGGTTAAAAGAGTACTTAAACTGAAATCGGGAAAGCATCTAGATTTTCTAATCAGAAATGAAATAGGAACCACGCTAAGGGAATTGGAAAATTGGGATATTGCCAACAGATTGTGATAACAACTATGTCTTAGAAAGAGCCTTTAAAAAAGATAAAGAAGAATATTCAGTAAAGCCCTTGTTACAGAAAAACATTTAATTTCTTGAACTGCATGATTTATGTCTCAGGCTTGACAGATGTACTCCCTCTGTAGCTTCATTTTTTAACCCTCTTCAGCAGAGGAAATTTGCCACAGCTCCCATCTAAGAGGTGATGATCACCTGGGCAAGTTTCCTTGTGTTGGTGAGAAGAATCTAGGAAAAAAACCCAAAACATTAGATGAATTTCATGTGTTGCTTGGTCTAGTGATTTTCAAATTTCATGAGAAATAAAATGAAACAGTATTTTTTTAAGTCCATTGATTTGTATTGAGGTTATTTACTCCTTTCTAGTCCCTTTTATCTCTCAAGTTAGGGTCTAGTATAATTCCTGATAGTAGCAGAATTGGCACAGTCGCCACTTGCTCATGACTTGCCATCAGCATCTGAAGTAACGCATGTAAAAATCTGGGGGTGAAAATGGCTGAAGGAAGTTCACTTCTAGCTATTCCAGCTAATACATGCTATTTTGAAAACTCTGATAGATTTTTACTTCCTTTGAAAAAAAGCTTGAGCTGTCTTAGCTGGAAGAGACCTCTTGAGGTCATCCAGTTCAGCCTCTCACTCAAAGTGGAATTACTGCCTTCATTACATCAGGTCAGCTGTAGGTGTGTTTGAAAGATTTCTGAAAATCTCCAAGGAGGTAACTCTGTCCTTTCCCTTTTCAAATTACTCTAGTGTTGCACTGCCTTCCTATTGTAGTTCTTTTCTGCCAGGCCAAAGTTTGTGAGCATTACCCCTTGTTACACTCTTTGCTGATACCAGGAAGGGTTTAGTCATGTCATGTTTTTCACTCCCCCTTCAGCAACTGTTGGTTGCTAATCAAGTTCTCTGTAGTCTCCTCTTTGCCTGATGGAGCAAGCCCAGACTCTTCATTTCTTCCTCATAGTTTTCTGACCATCTTGGAAGTATTTTGTGGAAGCCTTTCTAGTGCTGAATACCAGTGATTCATTCCTTATTTTTTTGTTCCTTCCTGCATTGGAGTCCATTTACCTATTCTTCAGTTAATGATATTTTTTGATCCTACCTTAGAATCATCACAGTCTCTGGTAAAATTTGAGTGGCATCACTGATTTTAGCAAGTGAAGGATTTTGCTGCTGCTGAACATTAAAGTGATAAGTGGACAAATTCTCTTGGATTTATTTTATGCTTAGTTCAATAATTTTTGAAAAATAGACAGACATCTATAAAACTAGTTCTGAAGTCTGTAAATGAACACTTGTGTATGTCCTTTGTTAAAAACATGCTTCTGCAAAATGCTCAAAGGCATTTGTTCTATTAAAAAAACTTAACACTTCTATTTAAAATATTTATCACAGAATAGGTAAATCCTTACTAATCACATTTTTACTCACAGTTGGAGTTCTGAATTAGTCATTGATACATCTTTTCTGAAGACAAATAGCTGCAAAAAATTAAATACTTAGGGGCATTTCACATAGTTATAAATTATACGAATACATTAGGTAACAGCAGATGGAAATCTAAAATTACTTATTGTTCTATGTTTTTCTTTGCAGAAAACAAGCAGTCATACACGAGTTGGCATTTTGAACAATCCTTCATCAAAAATAAAGGAAGATAACACAGCCATTGCAAGAGGAATTTTGGCTGCTTTTTTAACCCAAAACAACAGCAACTTAAAAAGTTTCCTAAGTAAACTCAGTAAGGAAGAGACAGCAAAATCTCTTTCTGCTGGAACTAAAATTGTTAAATTCCTCATCCCAGTGAGTGCAAGCTAAATTAGATTACTTCCTTTTTTTATTTTACATGTATCTTACTGGAAGGAGGTGGTGAGAATAACAGTGTTTAGCCAAATGCCATGAAGTTCATAACCCATACACACTTTCTTCTCAAGCAGATTTGGGTTTTTGATAACTTTAATGTATTGAAGAATAGAGAATTTCCTTAAAGGGAGAAAATAGGAGAGTACTGAAAAATTCAGAATACAGGTACCTGATAATTGAGACCAAAATAATTTCATTTTAAATTTTTTTACTAGCTCTTTCATTTAGTTAAAATTGCAGTAGTAACGTTTTTCAAGAATTTAGACTTCAGAAGCAGTTAAAACTACATGAGAGTAGAGCTGAGTTATGAAATAACAGCTGCTAGCTACTGTTTTTCTATCAGAAGGAGTTGTAAATTTTAGTCTTTTTAAATAGGAGGAGTTGGAAGACTTAAGAGAACTCTCTGGAACCATATTAGAAAATGAATATTTTTGAGTCATGCTCTTGTTTCGTTGTTTAATAAATTTTGAAAGACATAAGTGTCTAATGAAGATGTGTAAGCTAAGTATGTTACGAATTAATGTCATTTTATTAATTGTATCTGAATGAATCTGTTTGCTTGATCTGTTTATTACTAATGAAGAGATACATATCAGAATAATTTTGACAGGTGAGGCACAGTTTTGGCATGTTTTTCCCCACCTTGAAGTTGGATTTATGTGTCTTTCTGGATGATGTTGACTTCCCCAAAATATGTTCAAATTGTATCTAATGGCCATATTAGAATGACTGTTAGGTTTTTAGAGTATTACAAATTTTTGTATATCTTTTTCCTAAAAGTCGGAATACAGCTGAGTTGTTAACAGAGCATTACTTTTCATGCAGCTGTTGTGCTGGATCATGGAAAAATTGCTTAACCTCAGGCTCAGCTTTGCTCTCATGGTTATTCACAGTTGCCCCAGGGTACAAACTGCACTCTAGGTGGTTGTGAGACATGGCTCACCACCAGCAGTTACGTGCTTTCAATGGAGCTGAGGTGGCTGTTTTACTTTGATTTCTGGTTACCACATAACTTGAAGAAATCTTTGATTTCCTCACCTGTTACAAAATTTATTTTTGCTGAATCATTCTAGCATATCATGCTTTACCTTTGCTTTAGGGAATGGATGGTGATACATTTGAGAAGAAGTACAACACTTTAGGACTGGATTTAATTAAAACTCAACAGATGTTCTGCCAGGAGGTTCTGAAGCTGCTTCCTGGGCAAATGGCTGTTATTAGCAATGGCAGGGTAAGAAGGAAATTAAGTGTCTCAATCTTTTTTGGGATTTTTTTACTTCTGGAATTTCAGTTTCAAACTAAAGAAAATGCATTATATTGATTTCCCATTTATTCAGACAGTTGTTAGAGAATGGTATGAATGTTTGCCTTGCTTTTTTATTTCGTTTTACTCCTGATTTGTTCAGTAGCTCCATTCCATTGAAGCTACTATGTGTATATGTCATTCCCACAGCTATTTTAGAGTTAATCTGACAAAATTCTCAAAATAGGTTAGTATCTGATCTATTATTTGTTATGTTTAACTTTTGATCCTGAAGTTACTTTTATTTTACTATGTAAATAAATGTATATAAATGACATTGAGTAGGTTAGTATTTCAAGCTCTAAATCACCACATTTTAATAAATATTAAGTTGTTTTATAGTCTTAATTTTTATTTCTTCAGATAAAATATAGTAATTTTGTTGTTTCAATGTCTTGTATGTATATGCTGACACCAGTAGCCTTAATTACAGTTTGTCAATAGATTATCTGTGATCAAAAAATATAATGTTGCATTCAATATTTAGTGCTTGTTAAATGACAGTCAATGCCTTACATTACAATTACAATTTACAAGCTACATTTTAATTCTTCTATTTTTGATTTACTACTCCACTATTCGAAATAAACAGAAAGAAAACTATGTTGACATCTCATAACTGGAAACTCTTTAAATGTAGTGAGTTTAGTTACTCTTATGCATCCTAAATGCTTCTGAGATGCAACTGAAATGCTGCTAAGAAACACACAGAAAGCATTTTTGTTGATGAAGCCTTAAAGAATTGTTGGCTTTTTTGTGTCAGCTCCCTCATAACTAAATTAGTGAATTTATTTTATAAATTATAATTACTGTTCTCCATGCCTAAAAAAGTTCAAATATTTTATTTGAAATAAGTTTCATAAAAATATTTGGATAAATTTAATAATATATATTCATATCTCTGTGTTTTCACTCTAAACTATTACTTTTTAAAAAGACATGGGATATCCTTCATTTCTGTCCTTACTATTTCATCACAGAAGTTTTGCTTTTAGGAGCAAATTAATTTTTTCTAATTGATTTCCCCAAATTACCATAGTATTTCATAATTACACTGTGGTTTCATCTATCTCATGCATCATTAATAAAAAAAAAATCAAATGTGGAATTTGTTATATAACATCTCATAGGAAGCAGTTGAATTTTGAGGAAGAGGCATTCAGGACCCAACTTATATAATGAGAGTCTACATCCTGGGAGCCCTGTAGGCTATTGAGGTTGTCTTGGGTCAGTTTGGCCTGATAGACTGAGTAGGAAATCCAAACAACATCTTCAAAGCTCTTTTCTGGGACTCCAAGGCACCTTCCTTTCTTTCAGACACCAAAAATGTAGTAATCCTGTAGCCTCTCATATTATGCATTTTGTATCCTTTCCCATTCTTTCTATCCATTCTGCTTCATTTGACAAGTGGTAGAAGGAGATTGTCTTCATAGAATTAAAAAACTAAAGAGTGTGGTAGACAAATAGTAGTTTGAGTTTAAAATATTTTACATAAGAGAGCTTTTTCTTAGAGTTATTTCTTAATAGTGTATTCCTTAACAGAAGGATGTATAATGAAAAATAGCATGGATATTTCCATTGCAGTTATTCTTCGTGATTGATAATTAACTGTAATCATATAACTGTAAAAGCCTAATCCTGCATAGTTACTATAAAATTTAATTCATTTTATAATCAATAGTATTCATGTATATAGAGATTTGGGTTTCATATTCAATATTGTGCATTCATTTAAAATATTAGTTTGTTTTTACTTACAAACAGAGCATTATTGGGACATTCTACGCTTAACGTTTTTTTTCCCTGTCTAAGGTACTGAGTCTTTTAGATGAAAATGAATTCTATGTGGAAGACTTTAATTTGTTGGAAAAGATAACATACAGTACCTCAGCAGAGAAAATTAAAGCTATTGTCAAGGAGATGGGAAACAGTAGTAAAAGGTAAAATTCTCTTGCCTCATATGCATATGTGCAGCTCCGCTGAATTACTCCAAATACTTTCCTTACTTTCACTGTCCTTACAACCAAGAGTACAGCTAACAGTAAACTATTCCTACTAGGTTTTGTTTACATAAGAGTAATTGTAAAGAATAATAATAAGCTTGATAAAATACAGTGCATCTTAGGCCAAATCTGAGTATTAATATTTGTCTTTGGGAATTGTTAGTAAGGGAGCTTGTAGAGGCATGAGCTGATGTTGTGCCCTGACACCATAGTAGACAACATTCACACATCTGTTCACTGAAGAAGTTTAAAGATGAGATGAGTTCAGGCCATCTTCTAGCCTAAGGATACAGCTTGTGTACAAAGAAGAAAGTAAAATTATGTTTTTCTTACAGTATCTCTCGACTTTGAGTATCATTTCTGTTATCTAGAAGGCCTGGCACAACTGAAAGAATCATTACCCGAAAAACAAAATCAACACGAGGTAGAACTCAAGGAGATAAGTAGTGAGAGACAAAACATATTTAGACAAATACTGTGACTTAACAACACTGAAATGGGACTAAGATTTCTAAGGAATCTTAAGTAGGAAATTCCAATAGAAAAAATTGAAGGATGTGGCCAGACTTGAAACCAGATCATTTATATCTGTTCCTTAATGTTGTCATAAATGGGAAAATTTTCAAAAAAAAATTAATAAAGAGCTAGAAATGTCAGCAGATCTTAACATCATATACTCACTTCTCTTGGTTCTGAGTCAGGTCTCTTTGGCAAATTTGTGACTAATAAAAACTTGTCGTTAATTCAGGTTTAATTTGTCTTGTGGACCAAGCTCCACATTTTCATCAAAGCCCCACGTTGTCATCAAATTACACAGATTTGAAGACCCAACAATTGAGAAAAAGAATTTCTGTGAGGCTGAATGATAACTCTATGAATTCTGCATCTCTTAAAATTAAGAAGTGTCCATTTCACAAGGCTTCTCAAAGGCTGTAGTGGTTCTTGGGCATTGTCATGCTAAAGGTTTAACTCCAAGCTAATAGTCCTGAGGTGTTAATCACCTTAGAGTCCAGGTCTGGGATGTGGGCTTCCTAAATATATTTTATGCAAAGAGACTGACATTAAAATGTTAATGTTTTACTCCTTTTCTAATGAAAACCAAACTGTATGTGCCTTATTTAATACAGTGGCAGTGACTTGATTATGAAAATAGATGCCCTGCTGTCATCTTTGCCTAAAACAGAGATGAGACAAGATGTTGAATTACTCAAAGAACAGCACAGGTCAGTTTTGTCATGGTAATGCACTTAGAGTAATTTTTTATTAACATTTGAATGTACTGATGATTACATAGTCTTTGGAAAGTGAGTAAGCATTCTAATTTTGAAACTGTTATATAAACAGTATGAACTGTTGTATGAGCCTGCTCATCTGCCATAGCATAATGCATCTTTACCTTTTTCTTAATAAATTCATTAGTAATACCTATTGATTTCCCCACCTTACCCTTTGCTGAAAAGAGAGCAGATGGGTGCATGTTTTAAAAGGACATATGATAATACAAAAACTGTGATCAAATTACAAATTTTTATAAAAATTTTTATTGTGCTATTTCTGAATCTACTTGTTGGTTTTTGTTGGTAAAGGTGCTCCAGTGTGTGTGCTGATGGGCTGTCCCTATTGGTGAAGGCAGGAGTGAAATCAGTGGTAGCCTTTTCTAAGAAGCTGACACCTTTTTCAAAGCTACACTAGTAGCAGTCACTACTGTGCTGCTACCTTATGTTTTGTGGAAAGCAAATTCCAATTGTCCCTTTTCTGTATTTACAGCATATCACTTTTTTTTTCATTTTTTAAAATGAATTTTACTGACATTTCCTTCCTGTAAATCCAGAGTACTTCAACTAGGGTTTACTTGACTTAGATTAATAAAGTCTATCAAACCAAATTATTTTCTGGAATGCATAAAGCTAGTCCAGCCTATCAAGTTTCACACTTCTCAAATGCCATTTTCCCCCCTCTTTTTTTCTTTTTAAATTATGTCGCCACCACTACTTGTCTGATCCAATGATTCCAGATCTCTATGAAGGGAACTGTAGACAAATGACAAAAAGGCCCTTTTTTAAGTCTTACTGTGTTTTATTTTATTAATTTTGTTTTAGAGAATGTATCTAATCACTAACCAGTATAGAAGTATGTAGATTAATGCTATATTTTTTACTCCTGTTCACGTTTAGCTTTTCTAATTGTATCACAGGGAGCAGTCATGATCATTGCTTGAAATGAGAGAAGTATTTTCTTGAGCAGTAAAATCTTAAATGCCTCAGCTATTACAAATCCATGTCTAAAAATGTTTGTCATTTCAACAAATTCAGTTTTGAATTTTCACGTCACTTGTTTTGAATATTTTTTTAACAGCGTGGTAAAAGTCGAGCCCCAAGAGAATGACCCATTCTATGACATTATTGCTATTGTGGATCCATTGACAAGAGAAGCACAGAAGATGACCCATTTATTGATTGTAAGATGATGGTCATTTCTTATAATTTGCTTATTTGTACTTCAATTGTTACTAAACTTGTTCTAATTTCCACATACAGTGTAGTAAAGAGTAAACAAAATTTGGTTATTTTTTCTTTTCCTTTAAAATATGTGTTTAGTTATTTTAATTCATAAAAGAAGTTGAAGATGACCTAGTTCATCATTATGAATATCTCATGTGAAAGTAAAATTCAGATGCCCCATGGCCCAGTCCTTTTAAAGTGAGTCTGTAAGTGCTCTCTACAGTCAATAGAAAGAAAGGAGGAGATTGTGTACATAATTTTTTGCATCTCAAAATCTCAGGAGGTATGTGCTTCTTTCCATTAAACCAGATCACCTTAGTTTTCCAAGGTACCTAAATGAGGTGGTCTAAATCTGATGTGTAATATCATCATAAGAAGATTGGACTGTAAACCTTTCAGCTCTTGGAGGGATATTTCTCAGTTGATTAATGCTACCAAGTATATCTAGATAGGCTTCCATTGTGTGTAGCTATTGATCTTCTAAAGAGAAACTGTCTTAAAAACACAGCTGCTAAAATTATTTTCTTCTTTAACCTACTGCCGAATATCACTGTGTCTCAGGTTCCTTTATAGTTTCCCATAAAAATGTAAATTTTGTCTCCACTTTATGGTCTGTTATAATTCTGAAGCCTCCAACTTGATTTTTGCTGCATCCTATTTTATCTTTTTTTTTCCTGCAGTAATTATGCAAGTTTCATAAATTCTTAAATTGCTTTTCCCCCTCCCATTTTCATACCCTTTTATATCAAATGTTGAAGCATCCACTCACTCTTCATATAGTGGAGCAAAGTAAAACATTTTTTAAAATTCATGAAAAATTTTGCTATTTCAAGATTCTAGAATATTAGCTTTTCTCTAGAACCAGATCTCTCATTTCACCCTTCTCAGTGAAAATGAAAGCTTGATATTACCAAATGAAAATATTTTCACATTGAAATGGACTGGAAACTCTCCATTTACCCAGAAGTTCCTATTATGAGTATAAATCACATCAAGGATCTTGTAGCTCAGAGCAGAAACCTCCATTCCTCTGAGCTCAACAGGCTCTCTCATGCATGCCAAGGCAAATGACTCCCATGGTGTCCCAAGCTGTTCAGCTATTGCAGATCCTGCTTGAGTCATAGGAGCTCTTTTATTCAAGAAGCCAAACCTTAGGAGAGCGTTGAAAGTAAACAAACCAGAAATATTTTAATGTAGATTAAACTTTTCAATAATATATTTTAAAAAATGAAAAATAGCCTGGAAATTTATATATAATATATATATATATAAAATTATTATTACCCGGAAAGCCACCACCTCCTGCTGTAGAAACAAAACAGACGACATACAAATACAGGAAGCCCCAAACTCAAAGTTCTTAAATTAATGCCTTTCTGATTAGCTTACTATATATAGGTGATTTAAATACTATAAACTTGAGTCACTAGAATATATTTATATTTAAAGGCTCTTTTTTTTCAGTTGCATAATTGGATTAGAGCTGAGTATATTGGATTGGTAACTATTCATGGTGCAAAATTTGTTGAGTAACTACCATGGCAGAACATGTGATTCTTGCCCCATTCTGCATCGAATATGTCCATTTAAACCCTGGTGAAACTACTCTATTATATTACTTTCTGTCAGTTAATAGTCACTTCAAATAAATCTTTGGTATTTTTTATTAAAAATACAAACGAAAAGTTATTCATATTAAGTGGGATTGAAATTGAGAGAGGTGTAAATAGCTATAGGTAGAGAGTGAGACACTGGCCGTTTAAGGAAAGAAGAAGGTATGAATCAGAGCACGAAGGAGAGCTCAGTCAAAGCTGCTGTCTGCTTTTAAAATATGTACTGGATTTTATCATAAGAACTGCTCTAATCCTCTCCAGAGTGAGGCACGTAGCACCTTCCATATAGTCTGTGTTTCCCTTTTTTCAAAAAGTTTTGTAACAGACTTCAGCATCAAGTATTTCCAGACAAGGCAGAGTCACTGTCCACTGTAAATATTTAAATGCCAGCCATAACTTTACCATGGTTAGGCCACATAGGTTCTCAGCAGAATATATGGGAGAGCTAACTAGCCCTGAAGTTATGAAGGTGATATCTAAGGTGATGTGATAGTAGAAATTCCTTCTGCTAAAATGGAGGACAAAATTGAAGAGTTGTGGATTTTCTTCCTCATGGTTCACCTAAAACAGGAGGAAAGATTATTCTACATACTCTTAGGATCATCCACCTTTTTTTTCTTCTTATTGTTCCAGTAAGTATCCAGTAATTCAAAAATGTGGAGAAAATATCAAATCTTTTATTTTTTTTCTTGTCAGTTGTCTTTTGCCTTTTTTCCTTTGTTCATTCTGTCTTCAGTGAGGCCTTATTATTCCATCCCTAAAGTAAAAGGAATCCCTGAAGGAGCCCCTTTTGGTGATCTAGTCTGATTTCCTATATAATGCAAGTCACAGGACTCCTTTTTCACAATTATTATTTGAAGTAGAAATAATTTTTTAATCAGTTTTTAATTTAAATATTACCGAGCAGTTGAGTACAGATTAGAGCTCCTACTGAGATTTTCCAGTGGCTAATTAACCTTACTGTTAAACTCAGACTTGGAATTACAGATTTTTGTTTAGATCCCTGCTGTAAGCATTGATGTTCTCAACATTTTGCCAGTTCTGTTGAAGATTCTATTATAAGTTTGTTTTCAGTGCAGATGCTTTGTATTATCCTGAAGTTTACAAACAATTCCAAGTGACTGAATAATCATGGTTTACTGAGTTAATGTTCTTCAAATGAGTTGTGGTAACTCAAGTAAGTGTCTTGCAAATGACTTTTTATTGTGCACATGCACAATAAAACTAGCTCTTGAATAATTTTCAAGCCTGCTGAAATATTTCAGCCATGTTTTACAGTGTTCCCTGTGCTAAATGTCTATGCTCTTTGAATTTTCTTATTTAAAGTAAACAGACTGAACTCTTCAAGTATCCTATGAAAGAGTCTTCCTAATTTTGTCACCATTTTCATGGGTTAACTCAAATGCCCTGGTTTCTGGTGTCCTCAGAAGCCCTAAATAATAGAACCACGTTCAGTATTTCAGAAGTTGCATTGTTAAAAAACGCAGAGATAATGCATTATTGTCTTATTTGTCATTTCCTATTTAAAGTCCTTTGAAATGTTAATTAAGAATGGCACTTTTTGGGTTTTTTTTGGTTACTGTACTAAATTTCATGGTCAGCTGATGAACTGGGATGATGCATCAGCCTTCTGCAAGATAATTTCATTCTATACACAGAAGCCTATCAATGCAGATTACTGAAGAATCATTCTTGCTATTGGGATGAGAGTTTTCTTTTGTTTGAAGGTAAAGTCCATACAGGCTTTTATCATTCTTTTTATTCTCAATGGTAGATAGATATTTGAGTCACTTTGACCTGTATTTTGGTTTTGGTGGTCTTAAACTTATGTCATGTAATGCTTTCCCTTCTTGGGCTTCCAGCGCTCTTAGGGTCTCATTTCCTGCTTCTTCACTTGTTCACACCAATATGCTATTCCCTACGCTTTGTTTTTTATTCAATGATGGTATTCAGGTGACACAAAAGATGAGAATAAGAAACTAGGAATAGAACAGGTCCCTAGGGCTAAGTAAAGTTACAGCATTGTAGTAAAGAATGTGTGTAAGCCATGGGTTGAACTGAGGAAAGAAAAATTATAGTCATAACAAAAGAGAGATGTAATGATGACTATTGTCTTGCTTTGTTCCCAATTTATTTGCTATTGTAGTAATTTTAGATATTAGCCTTACTAGTATTGGTGTTGTAACTTAGTTTTTATGTCTTACTGGCCTTTCTAATATCCATAAATGTAGGCACAGCTGCTTTATGCTTTCAGATAAGCACTTTGTGTCAGAAACCACAGAAGTGAAGGTAATTTGATAAATGTTTTTATGAGTGCTTTAAAGAAATTAATAACTTTGTTAGCTTTTAGCAAAACAAAACAGATTGCTCACAAAAATAAGAAAAAAATACTGTCCTAATATTATGGTTCCTGTATAACAGCATCCAGAACATTACTATTTTAGAAATTAACAGATGAAGAAACTGAGAGGAAAAAAATGGAAATATGTTAACTTACCAAAATGTTTTGAAGTTAATTGAATGGTTTAATACATTGTTAATCTATTGTTGACATTTAAAGTTATTAAGTAATTGAGTATTAAAATAGTTCTCTGAACTTCCCTATATTTAACGATTTTCCATATACAACTATTTTAATAAGAGTGAAAGTAATTGTTTTAAGACTGGTTGTTGAATTAAAGGCAGGTGGTGTACTTTGAGACCTTCAAGTGTTTTAAAATCACAATATAACAAGGGTGATACCATTTACTCAAGCATTGGAAAATGGAGGGAGCTGCTCTTGAAAAAACTGCATGAGTAGAAGACATTAATATTTTGACTATCAAGAATATCATGTGCTAAATCATGCAGTTTTAGGAAAGGGCATATCTTTATTTACAATATCTGACAATAATATTTAATGTACAGATAAATTTACATCTTTAAAAAGTTTTAGATTCCTCCTGAAACTTGAGAAATGGCAGGATGTCACAAGGGTAACTTTGGCTTATTTTCAAAGTTTGGTAGCTACCAAGAACCATTTTTTACAGAGATTTTTTTTTTTTCTGTAGGTACTCAAGGACGTTATCAATATGAAACTCAGGCTATTTTTGAACTGCAGATCTAAGCTGTCTGAAGTGCCACTGAAGAGGTTAGTAGTTCATAGCTTGTCATGCTCATTTTGGAAAAACAGCCTTAATGGTGTATATTTTCTTAAAAAGTAAACATTGCTTTGTGTTTCTGAATTATTTTTGTTGACTCATTTTTCACTGAATGTTACCTAAGCAGTTTGCGCTTGTTTAGAGAAAAGTTCTTGTTCTAATGTGTCAAGCATGGTATCACAGGGAAGTGATCTAGTCCATCAAATGCACCTCTCATTAACAGGCCTTAAATAAATCAATAGAGAGTCTTTTATGCCTGTGAAAACTTGGAGAGGGGGATTATCTGTCTAACTTGTTCCCTTCTTTACAGCCCACTGTTTGTGTAATCAATTGTACAGATACAGTACTCCTAGGAATTAAATTCATCTGAATAAATGTACAGTCTGCATTTGTTACATTGAGATGATGTTATATTTCATTGAGAATATGATAGCCTGAATGTATCTACTATAAATTGAAGTTTCTTTTATATATGTGTAAAAATCAGGGTTCACTAATTCAGCGATAGACATTTACACTGAAATTAATTCCCTCCAAGAGGATTTCTTTCCCTCTAAGAGAAATGTTTAAGCATAGCCATCTCCTTGGCAGGTATTTTACCTATAATCCTGACACCTATATTATCAATTGCCTGTGAGAGAAGCTGGTGGTAGTGCCTGTCCTTTAGCCAGAGGGTTGCAGAATTAATAAATTGCCTACAAAACAGAAGTCCTTAGTTTTTATGCATTTTGAGAGGAATTACTCACATCTCATGTTCCACAAGAGGGTCTTAATTATCAGTCTTCTGAGTGTCTTCTTGTGTAAACATCATTATGATGGCTTTTGAAGCTGGGCACTTTGCAGGTCTTGGTGCCTGCTTCTTTCCTTGTGTTTGGGAGAACTTACGTATGGAGTAATTGGGGTAAGAGCTGGACAGGAACAGAGAAACCCTACCCTTCCTCTGCTCTGTACTTGCTGCTGCTAGTGACAGTAGCCATTCTCAAGGACTTTTCATCCAATAGAGATTAGTCCTTCTATATAGTTCAGTGATACAGATTCTGAGAATTCGAGGCTGCTAGCAGTCAGGCTATCTAGATGCACCTCTTGGGTATTCACTTTCATAGCCTTTAGAGTGTTAATGGAAAATAGGCACATCCACAGAAAAACTACCAAAAATTAATAGATCTGTGTTCATCTACCAGCCCATCTGAGATGCTGTAGGTATTGTCTGATGATATTCCAAAAGAATAAGGAGCTACTTTGCCTCCAAATTTCATCATACTTGGTAAATACTCACTATATTTGAAAATATTTTAGAAGAGCTTCATGTTTGAACTTTGTATTTCACTAAAAGTTGGGGTTTTGTCACACTTCTTTTCAACAGCTTCTATCGTTTTGTTCTGGAACCAGAATTAACTTATGGAATCAATAAGCACCTTCCTTCTGAACCTGTAGCAAAATTCCTAGAATTGCCAGAATCACCTCTTTTGACCCTAAACATGATCACTCCTGAAAGCTGGCTGGTTGAAGCAGTAAACAGTTCCTGTGACCTTGATAACATTCATTTGCAGGAAGTAAGTAATAGCTTGCGAACCCTGTAAAACTTGTGTTGGCCCTTCTACTTCAAGAGGGAGGGGGAAATGTTGCAAGATTTGTCTTGTTTCTGTTCTCCAGAAATATTTTCTTTGGTAATTGATTATTTAGTCAATATTTTACCATTTCTATTGTCATCATCTTTTCTTCATTTTCTCTCTTAAAAAAAAAAAGACAAGTCTTAAAGGAAGGCAATGGAACAGAAAAAAAATCAGAATACAAAGTACATGTTAAAGCAATTTATCTGTGATGTTGAGCTTTGTGTTTAGAGAAATATTACATTTAAGATAAAAGTAAAGCAATTAAAGGATTCTTTGTGTTTCCTAGTTCTTGTAACCTAGGTAAATCTTCATATAAACTGGAATATATGACTGTTTATTAACGTAGTTCAAAATGTATTTAACCCTCTTTTAGTTCACAATTCTTTCAAATATTATTTAATTCTATTTTAATCCCCCATCTTCAAAATCATTAGATTTGTTTGAGTCAATAAGCTTATGCAAAATATTGAGGGTGTTTGATTTACCAAAGCTGTGTATTTAGAAAGTGTATTGTGAAAGTAAACCTGGGATTTACCTTACCAAGGCAGAGGTGCCTCAGCTTCCTCAACAGTCAGTGGAGGGAAGGTCCCTCCAGAGAGTCATCTTTCCTCTTTGTCTTGGATACCTGTTTTATAACTGAGTGAAGTTCCTTCTGGATGGACTTTTCTTGGGTATTTTTGACTGTGGGAGTTACCTTGTGGTAAATCCCATATAACATGTTTGTGGCGGTGATATTTTGCTTTTCCCACATGCTTAAGTGGCATAATTTATTGATTAAGCATTCCTTCCACAGATAAAAGGGGCAGTTATAGCAGAATATGAGCTGGAATATATATTGCTTGAAGGACACTGCTTTGATGTGACAACTGGACAACCTCCTCGAGGGTTACAGTTCACTCTGGGCACAAAGAAGAATCCTGTCATGGTTGATACTATTGTGATGGCCAACCTCGTAAGTACTTGGTACAGGAATAGTCATTACAACTGCACACTTCTCGTGAGAATTCTTCATGAACATCTTGTTCTTTAAATCCATTTCTCTGTGTTGCAGGTTTAGTGTTGCTAAAAGTAACAGGCACATCCTGGAGCTGAGCTCATCTCCAATTTGTTGAGCTTTCCCCCCACTCCTCTCCTGTGATGCAGTATAAGTTTGAATACAGCCTGATTTTATACTCTTTCCTGAAGTGTCTAAACTGGCAGCCTAATTGCCTCTAGTAGGTGGTAGGAGGCAGTTATATTCAGGCTGAGATTCCCTGACAAATATGTAGCATATGATTCATGTTCTGATTAAAATAACTGTTTTTGTTACACAATAATCCAGCCAAAAGAAGGCTCCCATTTTAGATGCTTCAGGTAAGTACTTAGAGCCTTGATGGGACATACCCACACCTGAGAATTTCTCTCATCTTGCAAAATAATTATTTTTCATGTTGTCAGTCTGTAGAGCAGAAGACCATGTGACTTCTTAAGTGACAGATTTATTTTCAATTGGCTAAGGGAATTCGATAGGGAAGGATTTTGATGAATAAGACCTTTTACCCATCTGCTGTTCACTAGTCCTTGTTAATACTGTATCATAAGGAATGAAATGCTTAATAAATTGTGACTCTTTGATTTTTGCACAAGTATTGAATACAGACTCAACAGTAGATGGTGTTTGGCATGATGAAACTTCTAACAATTCTTTACATTTCAAAACTTGCTCTCTGTGACTTTAACATAGCGATAGCTGTTTACAGTGTTCCTAAAATGGGAAGGAATTGTGTTGACTTGGAAAGTTGTTCCAGACAAAAATTTTGAGTTTCAAAGAAGCTTTTCAATTTAGGTCTGTTCAATAATTTATTTCTTTGCCACTCTTTTACTTCTGTCCTTGGTGGAGTTTTTTGTATGCAACTTAAATCCAGCTAGAAACAAACAGAGCACTGAAAGACATTAAAACGGACATGCAGGAAAGCTGATAGTTGTTGCATCACTGACACACTTCTTTCAGGGCTAATATAAATGTTGAATAGTTTATTTTTGTAGATGAAGATGGTTGAGTCTGAGATGCAGCCAGAACAAGTGCCTGTCTTTTTTTACTTAGGGGTATTTTCAGCTGAAAGCAAATCCAGGTGCTTGGATGCTGAGATTGCGAAAAGGAAGATCTGAGGAGATTTATCAGGTTTTTTCGTAAGTATGAATTCATCATTTGGAAACAAAAATTAATCTGAAAGTGCAACATATTTTGAAAAGATCTGACAACACTGAAGGAAAGTGAGCAGAGGTAGCATTAAAAAGTATAAGATGCAAATGATGATTTAAAGTTTGTAAGGGATTCCTTATTTCCTTGTATTGTTAGTTGTTGTTTGATGGCTTCATGTGTTTTTGAAGGCATTTCAGTATGTTAATGCATAATAAATCTAAGCTGCTCAGCTAGACTAGATGCTAGCAGTGTCTCTTACTATACAGTTGCACAGCTACCAGACACTTTCCCTGTCAGTTCCATGCATGGTTAGCATTATCACACAATGGCTGCACCAAATTCTGTAGAAATGTCACTCATGGTTTTGTTTGTAGTATTTTGGCATTCCCAACATACTTAACATGTAATTTCAAGAGTATGTCCAATGGAGCATTGCTCTCCAGAATTATCTCCAGAACTATCTGGAGGAAGTACCACAAATTTCCTTCTCATATTTTTTTTCAGCCCTGAGGATGCCTCTGAATGCAGTATATTTATAGGTGGTATCTTTTTTTAACAGGAGCATTGTAGTAATTTCAGTTCTGGACTTTTTTCTTCAATTAATTTTGAGTGTTTCTTAGTTGTTTAAGTCATCTAAGGATCACTGTGGTTACACCTCCACCTTAGGATATCAAAGCACCCTTCATTTTGAGACCCTGGCTGCATGTTGACTGCACCGCATTTCCCTCTCTTGGGAGAAACCTCTGTCCATAGAAAAAAAATTGTATTCCTGCAACTGGCATTTAGGTGACATCTCTATAGCTTCTACATCTGTAATTTCCATGTAATTTGTATAGCTTCTAATAAGAAGCTCTGTATTTGTATAGCTTCTAATTAGAAGCTCTATAGCTTCTAATCTGTAATTTCCACGATTTTCATGTAAAGGAATATATATACTTGCTATCATTCCAACTATTCTTTAGAAGAATCACCTTTTCCCCATGTTTTATGTAAAAGCATAGACCTATAGCCTATGAGAGCTTTCTCTTGAAGCTTTAGATCTAATCACTTCTAGAGGAGCAGTATTGTTTATTTAATTCAAGCTTCAGTTTTTCCTTTTTTTTTCCTTTTTCCTGTTATCTATTTTCCCCTCAAAGTAATTGTGTGGTTTGAAATAGGTCTATTTCTTATAAAATATTTATTATTACTTGAAGCCCAGGAATACATAGTTCCATATGTTGTTAATTATCAGTTACTATTAAAAAACAAAAAACTTGATGAACCTCTTAGTGGTTTTGAACATTTAGTTAATATCGGTGTTACAGGGAGAAATATTAATGGGATGTTAGGTTCATTCTATTTGTTTGCAATTTTCAATTTTTTTTCCCAGAAATCACTTAGAATCTGTTGAAAACTAGAAAAACATAGTCCTTACCCTTAGAGATTCACCTAATTTCCACCAACTGGATCTGTACCATTTGTCTAATTTAGCATTTAATTCTTAAGAAATATAAAGTGATTTATATAAGATAGCATGGTTTAAAAAAATAATGTAATGAGGTGCAGTTGGGTTAAATAATGAAACAAAACCACTCTACATTCTAGCCTAGATCAAAGGAAATTTAAATTATCTGCTGGGGTTTTGCTCATTTTCCCTCTGTAACATAAATGGGCTTAATTGAACTCAGCTAAGTTACTAAAAACTAATACCTCATGAGGAATCTAAACAATGCAATTTATTTCATCTCATTATTCCAACTGTAGACTTAAAGTGCAACAGGAAAAGTATGTTTGTGGGGCTGCACCAGGATCTTTGATATTTCTTTTACAGTATTAATTGTATGAAGTTGCTATCAGAACTCAGGCAGCTGTTTGATAGGATGGAATTTTGCCAAGAGCTATTGCAGTATATTCTCCATCCATATATATTAGTCACACCCTCTCCTGTTGAACTGTGAGATGAACCTGTTTTCTTTGAGGCACAGGCCTGTACATTATAAAGGGAGTTTTAGAATGTTCTACATCTCAGTATTTATCTCACTTGCTTCTCCTATAGTTGGAAGTAATTTATTTTTACTATGTGTAAATACATAACATTTGAAATAAGCTGCTTCTTTCTTCTTAAAGATTGCTTCTAAGAAGGATCATTATATTGATGCAGTCATGCTTGTAAATCAATTTGTTATTAGTAAATTCCTATGAATATTAGGAAAATAAAAATTATACTCAGCAATAATCTGAGCACTGCTTATTATTGAGACTTTGTTGGTAGGAAAACAAGTAGGTATTGCAAGATAAGATTGCAGAAAATTATTTATAGCTAAAGATATATATAAAATCCTAATGAATATTTTACTTTTTAAAAAGGCAGGTAGATATATTAGATGTAAGATATTATTATATTTTGCTGTCATGCAGACTGCCTAGCTGAAAGTTTATCTTTTATAACTTAGGGAAGGTGTTGTATGTTGTTTCTTGGGCTTGAGGTTTTAAAGGATCTCCATTTCTTGAACCCAAATTCTTTTGTTCCCCATATGGAAAGTTTTAATTTGTATTATATTGGTACTTACTTGTATTTGTTTAAAAGCATCTAAGTGTTTTGAAGTTAAAGTTGGGACATAAATAGTCTGCTAGACATGTTTAGCTTTTCACAGTTACATAATATTAAGGTAGCTGTTATTTCATATGTCATGGTGCTGTCAGTATGCAAGATGTTTTGCTTGGATTTAAAAAGGTTGTTCATAGTAGGACAGAAATTCATCAAATTGAGTTCTGTGCAGAGTAAAACAGTTGGCACTCAGTAAAGATGGAGCCCACAGGGAGGCATCCATGAAAGAGATTTAGGGAGACAAAGCAATGTTGTTGAATTTACATCCAAACCAAACACTCTGAGAATATTGCAAAGACTTTGGAAAATCCTCTTTATCAGCAGAATCTTCTGTACTTACCTACAAAATTCATAGCATAGGGATTTCGAGGGAACTGAGTGAATAACAGAAAATATTGGTTGTGTGAACACTGGGGGCAAAAATGGAACGTCGGGCCGGATGCTGCTATCAGCAGTTCGTGTTTGGATCAAATTTTACTATTTTAGAACTTTTTAGTGACACACTTTATTTAAAATGGAATTAATATCTGAGCACTATACATCCCTGTGATGCAAAGATGCTGGGTGTGCTTATGTATGATATTTTAAAAGTGTGAAAATAAAACTACAGTAGAGTGTGGAAAAGTTCAGATAATTCTGAACACTGTTTTGTGCAAGGATAGGCCATCTCCATGAGACTTAGTGATTACAGGCACATTTTACAAAAAAAATGTATTAAATGAGTGTGTAAAATCCTGCAGTGTTCAGGTAAGTGGTATGATACACATTGAAACAAGATTTAAATATTTCTGTTTTCTAGGGGGAAAAAAAAATGAAGCCTACGGGGTAGCAGATTAGTTCCTTAAACCCATTTTTTGTGTGAGTTAGCTTTAGCAAGAGGAACCCACATAATGCTGATAAAACACAGAAGGAATTGAAGGGGAAATATATGGGCTGTTGAGTTGTAAAAGCGAGAAAATCTGAAAATTATATTGTTATTATAACGTATCACAGTAACATTTTTCATATTAGCTACTCTTTGGACTGCAGTAATTTGGAGACACCTGTGAATGGCTTTTAAGTGATGCTCAGTAGGGCAGAGGTTCATGTGGTGCTTGCACAGCTGTGTCTTCAGGGGTACAGTTTCCAAAGCCAGCCAGTTGAAAGTCAGTATTCACTATCCCAGCACTGTGATGAAGCCTTCCCTCTACTTTTAAAAGCAGATCTATTTTAAAAGTACACTTAATGCCATCACACAATTCCTAAGATGTTTTCCATATTTGAAAAATAAATTGTTGTTTAATATTTTAATATTTTATATATATATAATGCATAATAATGTGTTTAGCTCTCGGTTACTGCAGTTTTTCATTGATTAGTAAATTTCCTGTGAAAATTCAAATTAAAAACTGAAGGTGATAACTGTGGACAATGTCCAGTGATGAGAAAAACTCAAAGTTTTTGAAGTTAAAATATAATTAGATGCAAGTGAAGTAATTTTTTTCTGTAAATATCAGCAGTTCTAAACCTTATTTTCTGATTAATCCCAAGTAACAATGCATATTTTAATGAGACAGTACATTTGCCTAGGTTTTTTTTCCTTACAGCCATGAAGGAACAGATTCTGTAGCTGACCTGACAGACGTTATTGTGGTATTAAACAACTTCAGAAGCAAAATTATCAAAGTTCAAGTATGTATGCAGTGTTTCCTGATACGAAATATGACTTATGCTTATGTGTCACAGGCTATATTTAATTGAAATATGTATACTGAAATATATAATTTAGATTTTGTATAATTAAAGAGAAGGATGTGCAAATTAATGTAGTTAATTTGATCCAATCAAGTTATACTAATTGTGTGGGAGATTTGTTAAATAGCTGTTAAACATAGATAACATTTATCTCATCTAGCTAGAGGTGCCCAAGTGTGTAGTTTTGGTGACTTAAATTCCCTTTCTGCTTAGCAGGAGAGAGTCCAAAGGACTGCTCTTCCCTGCTTATAAATGAATTTAAACCAAGAGAATGACCTTTTGAGACATCCATTTCTCTCCAGTGACTGAGGAGAGATCTTACACAAAGTCCAGATTCCAGAGTGGAAGTCAAAATTAGTTGTGTTAAATTTTATCCTAGGCAACCAAATTTTTGTCAACAAAATTGCTATTGTCTTTAGATGTATCAAAACCAGCTAAGGAAGCACCACTTATATTGAGGACAAAGATCCTCATAATACACTATATTTTCCTATGTATTTTTTAAAATATTTTTAAAATATTTGTAAATATTTTAAAACACCAGACATGAGTCTCTTCCTCAGTCCTGTTACTGAAAAGTTTCCAGAAGCCAGGGAAAATGTGTGAGACTGGAGCATGGTGAGTCTGTCTCTAAACCACAGAGGATGGGTAAAAGGATGCCTAATTTTCCTATTTTGAGCCAAAATAGGAATATTATTCTGTGTGAAAGGTGGTATGTATTAAGCTTATAACTAGAAGATGTAGGCTCTGCCATTCAGCTGAACTCCAGAATCACTTCACTGATATGTAGGATGTGGCTTCAGGAGCATTGGCTAAAAAGACTCATGATTTATTGTCAACAGAAATCTGTGTTACCTTGACAATATAAACGTGTGAAATTAATATGATTAGATTCACACATTCAGGGTGTATGAAGCTATTTGGTTTCCAAAAGCAATTAGATTTCTTTTAATCAAGGAAATTGAGGTGGTAAATGAAATTAATCTTGAGCTGTTATAAGCATCTGGATAAGACAGCAGAAATTGCTTAAGTTGGATGCAAGAGAGCTTATGTTTCAGTGACAAATTTGTCACTTTCTCTTTGTGAAGGGCTTATGAAAATGACAATTTCCTCTCAGGTAGGTTCCATTGTGAGGTGCTACGCTTCTGCCAGCTAAGGGCTGGATAACAAACTTGTGAGGGAGGAAAATGAGATAAAATTCACCACACACTTGTAGTTGTTTTTTGCATAAAGATGTACAGAGGGCTTGAAACATGCTTGCTGATTTATAAATCACCATACTTAGTGGCTCTAGCCAGATAGTACACCACAGTTAGGTATCACAATACAAGTAGTAATTACTATCAACTACCTTCCCAAATTGCACAAAGGCATTTCTTTTACTGACTAGGTACAGAAAAAGCCTGATAAAGTGAATGAAGAGCTTCTTACGGATGGAACAAAAGGAAAAAAGGGAAATGTGGAATCAGTTGCAAGGTAATGCATAATTTGATTCTAATTCAACTGTTCCAGGACATGTTTATTATTATCATAGCAAATAAATTTTCTTACTTGATAGTGATACAAATGTGTAAAAAGTCTCTCTTAGGGATTTATAATGTAAATAAAAAGGAGGAAAGACAAGCTATCATGTCATGTAAATCTCCTTTTTTATTCCCTTCTTAATCCCTCTTTTGTATTTCCAGTTTCTCTTCATTTTCTCCTTTGGCTGTGTTTTTAATTTTTGTGGCAGGGAATCAGTCTCAATGTGAAAAACTCAGCTGGTTATGTGGTACTCAGATATGTCAAACTGAACATCAAAAAGCAGACCAATGCTGCTTGTCTGCTGCTGGACGTAATTTATGAAATATCAAGAAGTGTTTTTACCTTTTACTTTAAAGTTTGAGTTCTGTAAGTAATTCTAATAAGCATCTCAAGCATTACATTTGGGCCTGATAAGTTTGTAGTATTTCTAATTTGCTGTTTTGAACAAGACTGAAGAAAGGTTTTCTTCAGTAGCTTGGGCAATGATTCTCAGTGACAAACTGCTAAACAAGATAAAGAAAAGGCACAGCAATTCTACTTTATCTGCTAATCACTTGGCTCCAGTCAGTCCTGTACACACACCTCTCTTGGTAGATGCAGGACTGGCTTCTGTTCCAGCTTTAAGATGTCTCATGATAAGGCCTCTTGTGCCACAAGTGCATTCAGACCTGAGATGATTTTGAGTGTCTGTTGCTGATTTTACGTTTATCACTGTTTATCCACAGACGATTTTACTGTTACGATATAATAGAATCACAGAATATTAAGGGTTGGGAGCCCCCTTGAAGATCATCTCGTCTCAAACCCCCTGCCATGGGCAGGAACACCTCCCACTAGACCAGGTTGTTCAGAGCACCATACAGCTTGGCCTTGAGCACTGCCAGGAATGGGGCAGCCACAGCCTCCCAGGGCAACCTGTTCCAGTGTCTAACCACCCTCACACTAAAGAATTCCTTCCTACTCTCTGCCCTAAATTTCCCCATTTTCAGTTTGTACCCATATTGACTAGATTCGGAGACCCTCCCAGACTACTATGCTACAACTCTCAAAAATTTCTTCCACACTGGACCCACATTGCTGCACAAAGGTGCCTCCTTTGAAGAATGATGTTAGTTAAAGGAATTTTTCATTGACTTCAAGCTTCCCACTTCTAATTGGTTGCATCAAAGGATGTATGTACAGAGATCAAAATCTTAACTCCCTGTAAGAAGGTTACAAGGCCAGAGATCTCTCAACCTTCCAGGGCTTACCTTTTATCACAGTGCCATTCATCATGCTCTGAGCTTGGCTGGACCAAGGAAGCCCCTCACCCAGTGAAGTTTATTTGCTTTTCCCAGTGATTCAAGGTTGTGGCTCAAGGGCATGATTTGAGGCTGTCAGCCTTTTGCCATGTAGGATCTTGTCAAATACCCTTCCTTTTTGTTATCCCAGAATGAAAAGAATATCCACCAGCACACTGTTCACTACAGGAACCCACATGTGCTCTAACATGGGAAATGTGCACACCACTTTGCTCAAGCCTTTTCATGCTTGAAGCTGCCCTTCTCCAACTGACTGCTTTTCCCAGGTGATCTTACAGGTCAGCCCGGCGGCTTTGGGAAATTTCTGCTTTCTGTAAAGCTTTGCAGAATCAATATTTTCAAGATCCTTGCATCAAACCCCGATTCTCTTTTTTCACATGTGATGGCTGCTTTATAAAGAGCTTGACATTCTTTCAGTCCTGCTATCACTAAATAGAAGACATGGGACAAAAAGTCAGGAAGAAAGGAGACAGACTGCTTGGACCTGTGAACTGCAGTCTGTTTAGCCTGTGAGAGTTCAGTGCTGGTTGAGAGGTTGTCTATTTTCTTTGAAGATGCCACACCATGCAGACAATGCCACTCCACTGATGTCTCTCTTTCACCATGCCTCAGTGAATAGAATGTGGGTTTCTCAAAAGATTATTCACACCACTTAAACACATTGCAGCCTCTCAGCTATTTCTGGGCTTTCAGCTTTGTATCAGTGGAGCGATCTGAATTCTTTTGAATACATTGGAGATCTGAGACTTGTCTTATTTGCTCTTAAAGATTAGGAGGATACCTATTTTTACACTTTCTAAAGGATAGTTTTAAAAGGGATATAACAAGAAGAAAAAGTAATAGGGTGACTCATGCAATCTAAGTGTTTGAGGAGTGACTCATCTCACAAAAAAAGACTATTGAGGTAAATTTCCAACAGTATCAAATGGCTTGATAACCATTTGATAACTATAACCAATTTGGCTCTGCAGTTCTGAGATCTCTGGTGCAGTGCCTGAGGGAGACTGCAGCCACCATCCCTGCCTCTGTGTGCTGGAAGGCACATGATTAAAAACCAGCCGTGGTAGACTTTGGTATTCAAAACAAGCAAAGAATGCTGTGCAGCAGAAACAGAAACCTCTGTACAACATACCTTGAATACATAGGTTAGCTTCTAGGGAGAGGAATCAGAGTAATCTGAAGAATTCAACAAGTGTTACAAAAAGCACTGGGAAATCCCGTCACCACAGACCTCTGAAAGTTATGAGAGTATTCTGGGGAAGGTTATAACTCCTAAGCCTAGGCATGTGCAGTGGAAGTAGAATGTAAGTGTATTTGTTTACTGCAGGATGTGTATTTCTTTTGTGTATTTTCTTATTTTTGATTCTCCATGAGCTTAATGATAATTTAGTAGGATTTTTTTTCTGCAAAATTTTTACTTTATATAATTATTTATAATAATTCTTAGATTTTCAGAAGAAATTCCAAGCGATGAGAAGGAAAAGAAAAGTGATATTCTTAACATTTTTTCTGTTGCTTCAGGCCATTTATATGAACGTTTTTTAAGGTAAGGAAAGGTAAAAGGCGAAACAAGAATTTCATAGCAATACTCTACATTTTCTTAGTAAAACTAAGCAACCTAAAGAAACTGACTTTTTAAACAACATCTAAATAATAAATTTTCAAAACCAAGAAAAGTTGTATACTGTGAGAACTAAATTAATCTTTAAGAACAAAGTGATTCAACATATAGATGTTCAAAAATACCATTATTCTTTGAAGACAAAAAATGTCTTTCATGTGTGAAGTATAAGCATAAAAGATGAAGTTCAGCCTCTCTGTATAAAGACACAACAGAAGTGACTTCATTGGAGTTGTATCTATTTGTGTTTCATACAAACTGGATTTACTACATGCACATATGGCCTTACTTATCTCAGGGTCCTTTCAATAAGCAGTAAATGCTTTTAAGGAATTCTTACAGTGTTGCCTGATCTCTTCACAACCATCTGTATTACTTTTCTGATTTGAGCACTGGTGATTTGATGGCTGAGTCATCTGAAGTTTGAGCATTGTGTTTCTTTCCTTCAACCTGCAACCACCTTCATAAAGGGAAAGACACACTTACTTTAAAGGAGAAAAAGTAATCTTAAAACATCTGCTTGCTGCTTTGTCTTATTTTCGAGTTCATTATGTTTTCATTTTAAGGCAGACTTGACCTCTTGTAAGGTTGTAAGTCACTGCTTATCTGTCTGTTTACACCAAACAAAGGCCACAATAGTGAAAAAGAATTGAACCCAAAATAGTGATTCTTACAGTTATTAAGGGTTTTCAGAAGAGGATCTGACTTGAACTTTGCTTTTTTTTCTTTTCAGCAACCTATTAAATTCAACCAATAGATTCTAAAATAAGTTATTTCTGTAGCCAAGCTAATATTTAAGGTACTAACCATTATTCTTATTTTGTCAGGCACCTCTCCTAGAATAAAACATCTTAATAGATCCACTTTTGAATTGTTCCTTCTACTATTGCTTAGCCAATCTGGATCAAATAAGGCCATCTCAAAGTACCCTTGAACACATGCTCTTTAAAGCTTTTAATTAGAAGTAAATAAAAATTTCTACTTAAATTGGGTTAAAGAAATTGTAGTTAGAGTTTTAGTACTTTCTAAGTGCAGTTGAAATGTAATGACCCGTGTGTATTTGTTTGTTTATTGTAGACTTATATTTCCACAGAATTATGATGCTTTCTGTCCTACGTCATACAAAAACACCAGTTAAATTTTGGTTTCTGAAAAACTATCTCTCCCCAACATTTAAGGTAGGAGAAAAGTCTTCCTTTTCTTTTTTTCTTTAAAATTTTAAGTAATTTTTTTTTAATTGCAATTGACTAATTATATAATGCAAATTAAATTTTCAGAGTGGAAAATAATCCCTGAATCTGTTAAATACCAGTGTTAGATAAAAGGTTCTTCTCTTCTGGGACATGAAGCCCAGTGATAAATTATAATAATTTATTCTCTTTTGATAGTCTCCAAGAGCTTGCATGAAATGCTATTTCTATTGGTGTAGCTGAGGATACTGCTAAAACTAAGGGAATGCTTTAAAATAATAAATTATGTAGTCAGTAAGGCCAACACAGCTGCAGCAGCCTTGGAGCATTCACTCCTTTTCCTTTTGAGTCACTGTGTGTCTCATATATGTGCACCTGATGGTTTTTGTTCTCTTTTTGTTCTTCTTCTAGGATGTAATTCCTCACATGGCTAAAAAGTATGGGTTCAGGTATGAGTTGGTCCAGTATAAGTGGCCCCGCTGGCTTTATCAACAGACAGAAAAACAAAGAATTATCTGGGGCTACAAAATTCTTTTCTTGGATGTTCTTTTCCCTTTGGCTGTGGATAAAATAATATTTGTTGATGCTGACCAGGTAAGAAAAGATAATGGCATACAACTGTATGAGGAATTAATTTGGGCTTAACTCGATCCAGTTTCATTCTCTGTGGCCATTTTATTCAGATGTTGATCTCGAAAGACTGTTGCAGTTGTACAAACAGAACCAGTGGTGTTGCAGAATGTAAATGCAAGAATTTCACTTGTCTTCAGTCGTGTGGGCATTAAGAGTTGTCCTAAATTGTCTATGTGGAGAGAAAGGCACCTGGAGAGATGTGTGTGATCTTAAAGGTGCATTTCACTGAAAGCATATTGGAGTGATTCCATCTATGGGCTGCTTGTGAGAGGAATTCTCCACTATGGCCATTGTCTGAGGTGATTTGGACCATTTGAACAACTTCTAGATGGCTGAAATTCTTCAAGATTAATCCTATCTCTATTTTAAAGTTGCATGCAGTCCTTCATTCAGGAATGAACATTGTATAATGTACTGAAAGACAAAGTGCTGCCACAGATGAGTTTATCACAAGGTTATTAAAAACCTTGAGACAAATTCTGATGTATTTTGGTCCTTTTCCAAAGCTCAAGAATAAATTAAATTCAGGTGTAGCAATGCAGACTGCAACTCTGCAATTTCATCTAGATACACCATGTGGGAACGCTGGTTGTCTGTCCTAACACTGTAAGGACTTCTCTCTGCTCCCAGATAGCTAAAACTTTTTTTACCACTGATAAATTAGGTAAGTGGGATTTGATGGAAGAAGGATTGATTAGCAAATAGAGGGCATTTGTAAAATGTCATTACAACCTCTTTTTGAAAGTACTTTACCATTAGATACAAGGATTTATCAAATGATGAAATAATTTTGGAGTGCCCAAGGTGGGTAACAAATGAGGAAGGTAGAAGGGACATGACTGGAAGATTTCAAAAGTTTTGCTTCTTAATTAAGGAATTTTATATTGGGCAACCAGAAACACTGGTCTGTGATTTAAAGAAACATTGCCAGTTTTATATGATTTACTCAATAAATGTGTTACACAGGTGGCCACTGTTAATAATACAATAAAATAATAATTAATAATTTTTGAACAATAATTTGGTAGATATCTCCCAGTGGAATAGTTTATCTATACCCCACTATTGTAGCATCTGAAGACTTTTCTTAAAATTAAACATAGTGAAGCCTGCTGCAATACCTACTCTCACAGAAACAGTACTAAATTATATTCTTATTTAGATTGTGAGGAGTGACCTGAAAGAGCTCAGAGACCTAGACCTGAATGGAGCTCCCTATGGATACACTCCTTTCTGTGACAGCCGCAGAGAGATGGACGGGTACCGCTTCTGGAAATCGGGATATTGGGCTTCACACCTCGGGAAAAGGAAATACCATATTAGGTAGGACAACCCCTTACACACTTCTTGTGCAGTTTGGGAATTTGATTAAAATCTGGGTGGTGGTGTTGATCACTGAGGAGTTCAAGAGCCATTCTCAGTAAGAGATGAAGAAGGCAGGAAATCCGATGATTTCACCGTTTTATGGTAGTTTCAGCCACTTAATAAAGAAAAATACCCCTTCAGGATGGGAACATGTTTTACTTTCCTGTTACTTTTATTACGATTATCAAAAAGGTGAACACCTAGAAATCTTATTTCTTTGGGTTTTTTTATTCCCTTTAGTGCCTTGTATGTTGTGGACCTGAAGAAGTTCAGGAAGATTGCAGCTGGAGACAGGCTTCGGGGCCAGTACCAGGCTCTTAGTCAGGATCCAAACAGTCTGTCAAATCTAGATCAGGTATATATGGCTTTGAGCATTTTTGGGTTTATTTTCTTTATCTTTCTCAATATGTATGGAATATCTTGTATCTCAACATAAATGTTACATAATTCCAAAACTGTTTGCCGTTTACTGCTGTTTTAGCCTATTTTCAGGAGTGCATATGAGCACAGTTCAGAAAACTGAACACTGATGACTTTTTTAAATTTAAAAATGAGGAAAAACCCCAACTTACAAGACTTTTCACCTTTATTTGTAGTTGTTCTGTGTGCATTTTTGTTTTTCTGATGATAACCCTACATTCTGATAATGGTAATTATATTTGTATTTAGCAAGAGCTTGTTTCCTTTTTCTTCTTTTTTTCCATTAATGTAAGTTAAATTTTCTTTTGTAAATTAACTGCAAATGCACTCTAGTGGTTGCTGTACATGGTCACCTTGGAGTGGCTGGAGTTTGCCTTGCTTTGGGTGAACCTCAGAAGGCTTCATAAGTGAGATTGTCCCTGCTTTTGGTGTTTTCCTTGTGGAATTACTAAAGCACAGAAGATCTTTACCTGCCGCTAGCAGCAACAGGATCCCATGGTAGCAAAGCCCACATTGCTCAGTGCTTTTCCACACCCCTGCTCTGCAAGCAAGTTTCTCTCTTACAAAAGGACATTAGTGCCTCTTGTATTTTTTTTCCAGAAATAAAAGTAAAAAATTAAAATAGCAGTTCTTATGATACTGGACAAAGAAAAGTGGGAATACAGCCACACTAAAAACTCAGACTAGACTGGACAGCTGGAGCAGCCTTTAGATGTATGTTAAGAGCAAAAGGCTGAAATAACAGCAACAGTCAGAGTTCACATCTTTCTGGACAACAGAATGCATTCCTGGCCCTGATCAGCCATGCAGAGTCCTGATGTGATAGAGCTGTGTGTTCTCCAAACACAGTCTTACTCACATGTACAAGGTGTCTTTCAGAAAGACCTTCTAAGATTCAGAGGTTTCAGGGTTTCTACCATAACACTGGTTTTCAGAAAATTGGTTTTATCTAATGTTCTCAAAATATTAAAACTTTGCATTTTAAGATTCTTATGTTTCCAATTACAGCTTTAATACATGATAGCATGTATCTCCTATAAGCCTGTTGGATCAAATCAAAAGTTAAGGACCAGATGTTAAAGTAGCTAAATCTTGGCAGAATGGAATTGGAATTACTTTGGAAAATGAATATTTCAAAGTAGTATTTTCGTAATAATCTGGTTTGACTGTATTGATAGGAACTACTTGCTGTCTTCATTGGTAGTTCTTACACAAAATACAGCAGTACTCCTGGAAATGCAAACCACAGTGCAATGTATTTGAGACCTGGAGAGCTTTCATCTACTGATAAGGATGCATTATAACTCTTTTATTACTATTTTTGTTTTAAATACCTGTCTGGAGTGCTCACTGCCCTTCTCAAAGAAGCAGCAATCGCAGCTCTCTGCTAATCTGCCAGCAGTGCCATCTTCATGGGTGGTAGTTAAAGTTCTTAAACCACAAAAGAGAAGTAGATAGAAGGGGAAATGGTGATTTTAAATGCAAATTATAGTAAGTATAGAACTCCTAGGGAGAAAAAATTACACATCATAAAAACTAGACTTCCAGTACAGTAATTTTGTTCAGAGGGCTTTTTGTGTTCTTTTTTTGTTTTCTTTAAATCCTGAAACTAACAGCTGACTTTCTACCTATTACTGCATGTAACAATTTTTAAATTGACAGCTTCTAAAAGTACTGTAGTAACTCAGGAATTGTGATTTCATGTATGAAGTCAGAGAGGCACAACAGAAAACCAGTCTCTCTTCTTTTGGAATTGAAATGGTGATAAACCATTCCAAATGGTGATAAACTACCTTCCAAAAATTGTAACTTTAAAAAAATAAAGCATTTCAATTAATGTTGAATGTCTTGGCTCTCTGTATAATTTGATGTAATTCTTTGGTACTTATGTCTGTATTTCCATTAAATTATACATCTTTCATAATGCAGTAATATGTGCTGTTTTATTCTGTCACGTTTAGCAATGTGAGTCGGCAAAATAAGATGTGACTAATACTTTAATACTGACATTTATTCTAAAATATAATGTAAGGGTTGTGCACGTAAGGAAGCTTATGAATGGATGTGCCAGTTACTGCCCCTGCTCTTTGTAACTCTGGCCAGAGTAGATGCAGCGAGCCTGAAACCTGCCTGAGGTGTTTCTCATTTATAAATGCTGTTCCCTGCATTCAGCCAGATCTTGGTTCAGAGTTTTCGTGACGAGACTACCTGACTATGTAATAAAGGTCAAAAAAAAAACCCCTGAAGTGAAGTAAGGAACATAGCCAGAACAGCAGTTTAAAGCTTTTCCTTCTCAAGCTCATTTCTGGAATCTGTTTTCCTAGAAGTCATCTCATTGTAAAGTAGTGGCCTAATCCTGTATTATATGTTTTTTGAGTCGGGGGGCTTTTTTTCAAGTTTAAGGAAGGGAAAGCTGGTTTCCATTCAATGCTAATATGTAATTTTACAACATTTCTACAGGATCTTCCCAATAATATGATTCATCAAGTAGCCATTAAGTCTCTCCCTCAGGAGTGGCTTTGGTGTGAAACCTGGTGTGATGATAAATCCAAGAAAAAGGCTAAAACAATAGACCTGGTGAGTTGATCCTGACTTTAAATGAGTTGTATAGATTAACAACTTGGCTGTGATTTCTGGGGCTTTTCAGATTAAGTGTGTGTCGTGTCATGAAGGCAGCCTTGCTGGAAGGCACTGCAACATTCCATCCCTTCCCCTGAAACATTTTCTCCTTTGAGACTTCTCCCACTTGCTCTCTACCAAATCTGCTTACATTAAAGCTGAAAACTGTACCAGAAAATTAAGTGTTGTTGTCTCTTAACCAGATGGGATTGAGGCTTTTCATGCCCATACATGTAATAATTTATAAGGATTTATAATTAAAATTATAATCCTTACAATTTTTCCATAGTCAGCCAAGTTACTTGGACTGTGAGAAAGTGCTGTTACCTGTCTGGGCACTATGGGCTGCTGTTGTTTTCCCCACATAGAAGGTTCCTCCAGAACCGTAACATCATCTTGGTTTTCCGGGTCTGTTTCATTGCTGTAAACAGGAGATAAAGCAAAGTCATTAAAAGCATAATGCTTTATTAAAAGCATAATGCTCAGGACACTATCCATGTTTAGGAAGAAGAAAGTTTCTTTGGGAATAGAAAGAGATAAAAATCTTTTCCCTGTCATTATCCTCATCCCATTTTTCCCCCATTGAGATTTTTTGACAACACACACACACTACTTGTGATGCTTTTGATATAATTTGAAAGAAAAAAAGACAGCTGGAACTTGATGTGATTTTTCAGTATGCAAATAGTTTTGTTTTCTTAGTGTCTTTACAGTTGTTAGAATGAGTTTGTTTGTGCTCTAAAGACAGGTGCTCTCTGTTCAAAACCCACATCAGGTTCAGTTTCAATGTGCCAATGTCAATCTTCCATCTCCCTGGGCAACTTTGTCTAAATTTTAGTAGTTTTGTGCCAGCCATGTCTGTGCTATACTGACAGTCAGCTAAAAGAAAAGTATTTACAATTCATTTGAGCTAAATTCTCTAAAAAGGTGTTATTTTCACATTTGCTTTGTTTACATCTAATATATTTTGAACTTTCAGTGCAACAACCCCCAAACCAAAGAACCAAAACTAAAGGCTGCTGCCCGGATAGTTCCTGAATGGGTTGATTATGACTCTGAGATCCGAAACTTAATACAGCAAATTGAAAGAGAGAAGAAAAATCTAACATCATTATTTCAAAAAGGTAATTTACATGCATATTCAGCTGTTAGCTTCTAAAAATTAAATATTAGTCTAGTTGAAATTAAGATTGGGGTCAGTAGGCACAAATCTTGTATTTGTGTAATTTCCCTTGTTCTTAGAGAAATGGTGTGGGGTTTGATAATTGTGTGATGCTTCTTTGCACAGGAATTACGCTGACAGGACAAACTCTTTTGTTTCATGCCAGAATCTAAGAGAAAGCTCAGTGGTCCTGTTCTTGCACCTCAAACACAACCAACAGTCACACATAACTTTAGCCACAAATATTATATAAAGCACATTAGCTTAGACTTCACATGGATAATCTAACAATGTCTGTTAAGCAGTAGGGACTGAGTATTAATTTGCCTCTGCATCTCTCTCCAGGCTTATCTACCCAAGCCTTTTTACACTAGATTAAATTCTATTTTAGTTACTTTGGAGGTAAGGTTTGGTTTTTTATTTGTTTGGGGGTTTTTTTGGTTTTTGTTTTGTTTTGGAGTTTTTTTTAAAACTAAAATTGTTTTAAACTGAATTAGTTAAATAGCATGAAAAACCCAGACAAACAAAACCCAAAACCAAAAAAACACCAAACACACATACAGGACTCCCAGAAAGACTTGACTTCTTGGACTAATACAAAACAAAATGAAAAGATGATCTCAGCTCTCAGGGTTGAAGAAAAAATTAGCAGATAAATATCTGTAAGTCTTGAGTGGAGGAACAAATTCACTTTTCCTTATAAAGAATTCTTAGTGGGTTTTATTATTTGTGAAAGCTTCTGGTCAGCTTGTAGCAAGGCTCCAAAAATGAAGTTCATGTTGCTGAACTGACTGATTAGCAGGAAATGGAAAGTAAAAGGCTTTCTCCACATCTTACAAACCCAGACACTCTTTATGTAACTCTTGTGTATTTTTTCCCCTTTGGTAACAGGGCTCCAGCACGACGAACTTTAGCACAGCCCGTGACCAGCAGTGGTGACAGCTCCAGAGTCTTCTGGGAAGGACTGAACAGAATTTACAGCTGTTACACTGGCACTATTTGCAGCATTCTTTAATGTGAAGTCAAATATTTTATAACTGAAAGTGTTATTTAAAACATTTTAAATGCAATACAAAAATGAGAAATCCACAGGTACTTGGGGGTTTGGGGTTTCTTAGCTGGTGTGGAGCAGCTTTCCCAATGGCTTTGCTTTTCTTTTCCTTCTTTAAAGTACAGTTTGCCCAGAGGACTTTGGAATCTGAAGAAAGATGTGTTCAGTATTGTCTGTCCAGGGGAGGACACACACATTAAATATGTACTTGAAAACTGCTCTGTGCATATTCCATGCATTAGGCTATTGTATTTAAACATCAAAAATTTTGGTTGTATGCCCATAGTTTTGTCCCTCAAGAAATGCTGTGGTCACAATAAAGAATTTCATAAAAAATAAGAAGTCTAATTGAGACCACACAAAGATAATTCCACGTGGAAGCTAAAGCAAGGAATGACACTCTTCATTTATTGTGCAGGATTGCTGCATTCTTAGAGATTTTTAAAACTAATTTTTGATTCTTAGGCTCCTTTTGGCCATTTAAATAATGTGTGATAAAATTCCATTATGGTTTTTTGGTTGAGGTGATTTTCTGACCAGCATACATTGCAGCAGAAAGCCAGTACCTGAAAGCTGCTTCTACTCACTTTTGATTATCATCATCCTGTTTATAACTGAAAAGAAAATAATAAAATACATGAGTATTTTTTGACTATCAGAGGTGTCTCCTGTAATTTTCTAAACCTGTACTCACAAAACTGTTGCTTTAATGGGATACTGACATTTTGATCCCACAACAATTGCAGGGAAAAGTTCTTGCAATACACATATTTGAAAATGGGGAATTTGTGTCTCAAAGTGAAATCTAGTGCCTTAAATACACACCCTGTTGTTCAGGCTGTGCTGGTTTCAAAATGGGACTGGATGAGATCACACATTCTTATATGACGTCTTGCAGTTTAAATGCTTGAAATGACACAAGACCATGTAATTAGCACTAAGTGGGTGAATCAGCAAGGATTGCACATTATTTCCATAGCAGCAAATAATTGAATAAACAATTAGAGAAATGAAGTAGATTCTGTATCCACTGTCATTGTCCTCAGCTGTTGGTTAGTTACAATTTCTTACTGTAAGAGCGAGTATTTAAAATCACATGTTGCTGATATTTTTCAAGCCATATTACTAAGGAATGTGAGACATGCAGATTTTTTTTACAGCTCTTTATATTTTCTGTGGTTTTACCTTTATGTATTTTGAATAGTTTTAACATGTCACATACAGGTTTTTAAATGTCTGTTGAGGGATTTCCTTTGTATGAAGTACCCAATGGAGTATTTCCTGTGTAACCCAATAGCAAAAGTCAGTAAGGCTTGATGTCAGCTCTCTTTATGTCTGACCTATTTCAGTGAAGGAGCTGTTTTGTTATGCTTGTTCTCTTAATTACTTCAGAATATCATGCAGCAAGTCAAACATACTTGAACATTAAGTTGGTATTTCTGTACCACAGAGATGGACTTATAATTTACTTAGCAGATGCCTGTGCACCATTACTATAAATTCCATGCATAACAAAGAAGTAACTGATTTGCCATAGCAGAGGACAAAAGCCCCCAAACCATTATTCAACTGTTTGCTATACTATTTTATTTTATTTTCAAAATATTTTTCAGATTTATACTTCCATCCTGCTGCCTGACTCTGCAGCAGCATTTCACATGGATCTGCCTTGGTATTCCAAGCTTGAAGTATGTATTGGAAAACTTGCTTTAGGACATAACTTAAAGGTTCTTTAAGAAACCTTAGTTCCCTTTAATTATGATTATCTGTGTGAGCATGTTCTGCAGTATAAAAAGTGGATAATTCACGCACTGATTTCATGTTCATTTTCTCTGTAGCATCCTGTTCTTTTTAAAATTGGATTACCTCTACTGGCTTTAAAAAAAGAAATAGTTCTTTAAATACTATTTCCTTGAGATTACATTTATAAAATTATATTCTAATCATTTAAGCAATTTGCTGGAGATATTTTGAAGATATAAAAGGTTTCATGCAATTTTCTAGTGTTTTATATATTTGTACAAAATGTTCTAGTGGGGTTTTTTTCTGCATAATACTACTTTCAAAGAAAGCTCTTTTTTTGAGATATACAATGGTTTGTAAAATAAGAAAGGTCCCACAAACATATTCACTACTTTTTAAAGATCTCTTTAAGGCAGCACTTTGAGTCATTAGCATGCCATGATATTTTAATACTAAATCCATGGATTGTGTATGTTGTACAAAATATTAAAAGGTACCACTGGAGAAAAAAAGATGGATTATTTTCTGTTCTCCCTTTTGTATTACACAATAACCATTCCCTACTTGGTTGATAGATCCAAAGGAAAAAAAACAGCAGCAAGTCCTCAGCTGTCTTTCTCTACAGACAGTGTTTTTGCAGGGAAGCAACAGCAATGTTCAAAACAAGGCATCTGCTGTGAGGTGAGATGTAGAGATGCAGAGAGAGCTTATTTTTTATTTCCAGTCTCTGTGCTCTGCCCTGTGAAAGGAAGGGAAGAAAACACATCCTAGTTTAGAGTGTTGCCAAAACATGGTGCAACTCAGTAAATAAGCAAAAGAGTATTTGAACTATTCAAATGAAGGGATTTTACAATTTATATTCCTATGACAGTGTCTTGTCTATGTCTCGCTCTTCTTGAGATCAGCTGGTAAGTTTAACAGAAGATGAACAAACCACGCATTAGTGCACTATTGTTGATGAACCAGAGATTTAGTATTAAAAATATTTGTCAATAAGGTTCCTTTTAAACCATTCCGTAAATCAAGTACTTGCCTTCAGTCTTGAGACTTCATGGAATCACAGGATATGAGGTTGGAAATGACCTAAAGGATCACCTGCTCCAGCCTTCTTTGGCAAAAGCACGGTCCAGACAAGATGACCCAGCACCCAATCAGGCAAATCTTACTGTCCAACACCAGGGAATCCAGCATTGCCCAGCGGTATTCCAAGGGCTGGTTGTTCTCACTGTGAAATCGGCACTCAAAAGGGCTTCTGCAGTTGCTGTAGTTGACTTCTATACAACTGAGGTTCTCTTCCACACAGAACGTGGCTGCTTCCTCCTCTTGTCCCCTACCCGAAGAAGTGTCCTGTGCATTCCTGCACAGCTCCAGCTTCAAAGAGCAGGGCGAGGAAAGAAGGGAAGACAAATACACAGCAGTGCTTTCTTGTCATCATAAATATCTTTATTGTGAAAAATACCATAAAATAATTCCCACAGTTCTAGAAAAAACAGTTCTTGCTTTGTAGATTTGATTCCATATAAAGGCATTTTGTAATTTGAAACATTTGATAAATCTCTGGCTAGCTTTACTTATCCTTCTTAAAACATGAAACTGCTACTTAGTAATTTGCTGAGGGCAAAAAAAAATATTCTCCCATTAATTTTGTTACGGCTTTATGGATAAAAGTGTGTATTACAGAGCAAACAATACCTTACAATAAGGCACTTTTAAATACAACTAACCTGCTATGCTATCCTGGCTAGTTTCCAGCAAAGCTCCTATAAATCACAGCCCTAAACAGAAGAATAATTCTTGTTCCAAACACCAGTCTGAAAACTGAAATGATAACAAGCATTAAGGTTTGGTTGTGGTTTTTTTTTTTTTAAGTTTAAGCTAACACATTTTCTGCATATGTCCCAAGTTTGGGCTCTTCAGTTTGTAATTCACTTTTAATCTCTTTTAATACTGCTTATTATTCTATCAGTCTATTACCAAGTAAAATATGCTCCCCCTCAACCTTCATTTTAAAACAAGTTGGAAATGAGTTTATTAAAACTGAAAGAACTCCACAAAGTTTGCATCTACATACAGGCCAATGCTGGGAACAACACTTCATGCACATCTCAGGGTTGACAAACTACCGAGACATTTACTTCAATGTTCAGTTACTGAACATTATTGCACTACAGACACCCACGAATAAATAAAAAGGCGAGTTCAGCTTCCTTGAGTGTCGCCTGCATCATTAACACTCAGCATGGGACCAGCACTTCATTTGCCAGAGTCACATCAGGAAATGCAGCGCCAGAGCTGGAGAGCCTTGCAACGTAAATGGTTTCTTTTAAACACAACTTTCTCTTTCTGTTTTCCCAGAATACCTCAAGGCCCTTCAAAACAGCACTGGGGTGGTAACACTTCTTGTGCACAGCAGCTGCTCAGTACTGGGAAAGCCTTGTTCTCCACTGTTGCTTTTTGCTATTGTTTTCAAGAACCTGTCTTCCAACAAAAGGAATCTATGAACAGCAATCATGCTTAATCATCTTCCTTCTTCTACTGACTACATTCAGGCCTTTTTGTTCTTAGAATGTAATTTTCCCATTCCCATTCATTCATTTTCAAAATGCACACAGTCCTTTTTTGTTCCTTTCTGTCCCGCTGCCTCCAAGAAACAAACCCACACTGCTCCAACATCAGTGCCTTGTATGAAGAATTTACTCATGAGGGAACATCTTATTCCTTCTCTAGACAAAGAAAAATTAAACCTCAGGAAACAATTCTCTCAGCTTGAGCTTTTAAAGCTGCACAAGGGCAGTCCTTTGAAAGAGGACTTATTGCCAGCAGTCCCCTGGCACACAAGCCGCAGCTCCCTGTAGTCTTTACTGTGACTTCCTGCAGCCCAGTCACTCCTGCATGTACGAAATCGCTCACGTTGCTCATTCGATACTCATTTAAAAGCAGCCCCTGCTGCAGTGAACAAGGCAATACAAAAGTGTTCCAGTGGCTCACCCACAACCCCAGGGCTAGCGCAGCTGGGCGGAGCTCACCCCTCAGGGCGCAGGGCTGACAAGAGCCACAGGAGGGCACGGGACAGCTGCCCCCCACAGCCACCTGCCCAACTTTAGGTACTGCCAGCAAGCAGCAGGTGCACAGAGGCCAAGCCCACGGGGCAGCAGGCTCCTCACTGTGCAGTCAGTTCCTCTGTCTGAGCCTCAGCCCCTGAGAGCCATGCCAGGCCTGAGCGCTCTGAACAGCCCTGAGCATCTCCAACACTTCAAGCAAAAACATTTCCAACAGGTCACAAGCACAAGCTGAACTTGCAGAAAGTCATTCAACTTAGTGGACATCCAACACTGGAGTTTAAGAGGCTGCTGTGGTGGTTTTCTACCATAAACCATTAGAAATCACCACACAACCTCCACTGACCTTTAAATTGCTGATGAAAAACATTTTACAAAGCCACATGGCCTCACAATTATGTTGGTGAAGTACTTCAGGCAGGAGCCAAGGGTTCTGCTTCAACAGCAACTTTATCTACAGTAAGAAACCCCTCCCTTTCAGACTGAAGGCCTTATTTTGCTCATTTCATTTGTTTTACTGAGGCTGCTTAGGTTTTCAAGTGCCAGGAGTTGAAGCAAGAGAAGACTCCTATCAACTGATTATTGTTTTCCAGTTAAAATCCAATCATGAGAACACTGATGAACTGTAATTCTTGCATTCCAAGAAAATGGCTGCTGATGAAACTCAGTAATTATGTCAGTAACTATGACAGATGCAGTTACAGAACAAGAAGACTCCTCACTCCTACCAGCTGCAGCCCTGGTACCACCAGACAGTGCATTCACACGACTCCACCAACTACACCAAACCCATTTTAAGTACGTGCATACCGAAAAAAAATTAGAACAGACTTTTGGCTAGTGGGAAGTGAGTCCCTCTTTTTGCAAACAGCCGTCTCTGCAGTACCGATGCTGTTACATGAAACATAAAATTATTACAATTTCATATAGTACAAACGCCCTGTTGCATCATCCAGAGGAACTGAAGTTGTATTACAGGGTAAGGCTGGAGTTAATATCACATTCCTGCAGTACACTCACATCACAACCTGTCTCAGTTCTGACTTTATGTACAGAACCAACAAATTGCCACAGAGTCAGGGAAATGTCACATCAAATTTTCTGCTCAAATCTGAAGCAGATATCTTGTTGAAGTGCAAACTACTCAAAAATCATACCTAAACACCCAAAATCACAATCAGAAAATAAGTGTTCTGAAAAAGAAGTCTTCCCCCCCGCGCCCCCCGCCATCCCCACCTTACCTAGTGCAATTCCACCGAGGACATCACCCCAATTAATTTCAGGTTAGTGAACAACAAAGTGAGCGGGCATTTCAGATACAGTTACTCCCAAGCACTCTTTGTCCAGAGCGATTGTTGGGACTGGTTCAGTGCGCAGCCTCTTCCCCACCTCTGGCACTGCCAACACCAATCCAGCAGGTGGTCACTTGGGTTTCCTCTTAAAAATACTGGGAGATGGATCATTCTGCTGAGCACAACCAACAGTTTGTTAACGTAGAGACTACCGTAACTACCCTTGCCATGTTTATTAGGCCCCGATCCAGAAAAATATTTACATGCATTTTTATCTTTAAGCATATACTTGAGTTCTAAATTTAAAGTGTTGTCCTAAGTAGCATCTTACTGTTTTTTCCATCTGTAGGAATAAACACGTCCTGCATATCCACAGCAAATACATAGGCAGCAGAACCCCCATCAGTGTGAGCTTGTCAAGCTCATCACAAATCAAACCCAATGAAAGAAAAAAGGAGTTTTTTTCTAGTGCAGTAAGACTCTGGTTTAAGGACAACATTATAGAAATTAAGATTTTGGGTCTTGAACTGAGAGACTTTTTATTTTTCAATGAATTAAGTAAAAAACAGCAGCAGCCATCCAGAAACAGTCTTGGCTCTAACTGAAGTGAAATTTGAATGTAAATGGTCCTCCTCCAGAACCAAAGGGGTTGAATCCTTGCCACGTGTTCCAGCTCCTGTGGAAAGGGTTGTTGCCACCCTGCTGACTCTCCGCATCCAGTGGGTCCTCTCCCGCATCAAACTTCCGCCTCATTTCTGGAGGAAACAAAACCAAGGTGGAATCATGGCACAGTAGTAACAGGGTTTCCCCAGAGTACTTCAATTGCTGTTATAATCTAAATGCAGTTTGCAATAGCACTTGAAGCAGAAGGACACACACATATCCTTGACATAAGTACATCCAGAGTTAGTCAATCCTAGAAATCTCTACAAGATGTTATCCCCGGAAGAGACCTTCAAAATATAATTTTTATTTGACTTTTAAAAGTCACTGAAACACAGTATGTACAGATTACATCTGACTTCATGCAATAGATTGGATACAAGTACTAGTGGACTGCTTTCTCAGGATGGGTAAGGGCATAAAGGGAAAAAAAGGGAAGCTGAAATGCTTGTTATGACTTATACTTTTGTTTTAACATTGATGTAAAAAAAGTAACTAAAAATAAGAAACCACTGTTTCATTAACCTGGGTCAGTGAGGACTTCTTTAGCAGCTGCGATATCGATGAATTTCTTCTCTGCTTTCTTCTTTTCTTCCTCACTCTGGAAGTTATCAGGGTGCCACTGGGATGCCAGCTTTCTGTAAGCTTTTATGATTTCTTGCTTTCGAGCATTTCTAGATGGATAAAATTACAGATAACTTCATTTTCTGATTGCTTGTAGGCCACACTAATTAAGTTTATTTTATACACCAAGACACTAATTAAGGGCATCAAGAAAGTTATGAGGTGCTGTTAACCTTCTGCAAGTGGCATTGAAGACTTTTTACACAAAACAAAGGAAGCAAGTTGCAACCTTAAGCAAAGATTCCTCACTCTCTCCTTCACCACCCATATATTTCTCTTGGAAAGATGCTACTGCCAGTGACTCTGCAGAATATAGTTCTCAGTCTGAGGAATTTACCATCAGATGAATAACAAAAAACAGAGATCAAATTAGTTCACAATTGGAAGGATGACCAATACTAGTTCAGAACTTTGCTTGCTCCTCATTAGCAAAGGAAGTTGTTCAGTCAGTCCTTCCAGACTCCTCCAGTCCATCACACTATCTGCCACAATTATTGTTACTTTTAATAATTCTTGCCCATTCTTTATTTCTTCCCCAACTCATTCATATGACTCAGGATCATCTATACTAAGAAGTTCTTCCTAAATAATTTATCTGCTCTCTTCCTGCTGTTGTTTTTCCATTCTTTCTGAAGGAATTGTAAACAAATGCCACTTTACAAGCTGAACGCTAAAAATTAGTACAGCAGAAGGAGTGAAGATAGCAAGATACAAAACAAAAATTAACACTCAGCAGAACAAATTCAAGTGATCAGCCCTAGAAGTACTGGTTTAAATAATCACCTTTCACATCATCATCTCTGGAATTAGTATCTCACCTTTTTACTCCCAGGATTTTGTAATAATCCCTCTTCTGTGATTGCTTCAGCATTCTCTGGGCACGTTCCAGCCCTTCCCGAACCTGCTGGTCATTTTCACTATTGGCTTGAGCAGTCTCATAGTCTTTAATAGCTTTTATAAAAAAAGTCAATGAAAAAAGGTTTCACTACTCTACAAACTTCCAGTTAAAGAACTCAGCCACTCAACAAAACTGAAGCTTTGTTATTACCATATATAAACAACAAAACTTTAGTTTAAACTTGACATGTTTTGGGTTTTTTTTCCTAAATTAGAGAATCTTGGAATAGAGGAAATTCACTTTCACATATAAATTAGGCAATTTTCTTTCTTTAGGTTCATCACACTTGTGGGAAATGAAAAAGAAGGGAGGGTACCAATGTAGGTCACAATATTCTCTGGATGTTACTACAGTCACAAGGATGAACGTAACGAGTATCTAGGACTGAGATGAAGAAACAGAAACCAAGAAGAAAGATTCAGCAATTAGTACTTGAAAAGCCCACTGCACATTAGTCCCACATTGTTGTTCAACTTAAGGAGGATTTAACCAGAGTCCTTAAATGAATATTCATTCTTCTCCCCCAGTCTGCACTCAATCAACACGATAGAAAGTCTCTTCCTCTTTAGTGACTATAAAGACAGATTTCAGACTACCAGTAAGTTGATATTGTTATCAAAAGGCAAATATTGGCTTTTTACACCTCAGCATGCATAATATGCAAACAGTTATATTTTAGTGGGTTTTTTTCCAAAGGCAGGCTCTCACTCTTATTTCAAGAGTTTCATTTCTCAGGAATGAAAGGAAGAGAAGAAAATTTTTAAGAAATTTGTGGTCTACACTTCTTGAAGTAAATTCTATTATTATTGCAAGTGCTTAAGAGACCAAGTTTATATATTCTTTAATATCAAAATTTATCAAGGGAAGAAAGTTGAAATCTTTAATGAGACTACTCTTCTTTCACTGTGATAATAATCCTCAAGGTCTCATTCGCAGATCCAAGTCTCTTAGGTTTCTCAAGTTAGACAAAGTACTTGCATCAGATTATTTCCAAGCAGATGCTATTTCTCAGCAGGTGTTACATTTGTTTTTCACTGTTTCTGAGCAAGACAGCAGGAAGTGCTAATGAATTTGTATTACCCAGACATCTGATACCACTGCAGTCTTGTTTCAGTTACTGAAAAAAAAACACCTCCAAAAAGTATTGCCAGAGCCCAAACAATTTCCTAGGCTACTACAAACCAAACAAAATTTCTATTCATTTTCACATCACAGGACACCGCCTTTGCTGCTTAAAGCATTCTGGCTTCTACTGGCATTTTTAATAATTTGTCCAATCATTTTAAAAAAAAACCCAAAACAGGAGTGTGCACTAATATGTGTGCTGAATATATGCTATCAAAACTAATAAAAGCAGTGAAAATGCAGGGATTTCATTATGCTGCTTTATTACTCCAATAATGCTAAGCCCCACTGAACTTCATCGGCTTCAGGTAATACTAGGAGGGGCTAGCAGAATGTCCTGCCAAATGCAGGTCAGATTGCTCAGCCTCACAGAGCACCACATCACCTACAGCACCATCGTGGGAAACCTGCTCAGGGGTCAACTACTTGCCATGACAGTATCAGATTTCTCTTCTTTTTTTCTGAATCAACTTCCTTATTTAAGGACTGCAAGCATTAATCACAAGGGAAGGTGTTCCAGTGCTGTACACTGCAGAGGGAACACATCCAGCACACTCTGCAAGTACACATTGCACTTTCCCTCTTTAATTTTGATGGTACACTTCAGTGTAGGGATTTTCCTCTTTCAGAGAGCTAATTGCTCTCTCCATCTGAGGGGTAAAGGTTGGAAGCAGGTGAAGGATGGCAACTTCATGACCACAAGAAGTTTGCTATGAAGCCAGGAGACTTACGACTTATTCCTAGTATGTCAAGTGAGATATTTAATCAATTCTTTTGAGTCACTATTTTTAAAAGCAGTAGTACCTCACAAGCAAACAGAAAAGTCACTGCTGCTTCTTACTGGCCTGCTATTGCAGAAAGCTTCCTTTCATCCTGCTCCATGACGTGAAAGAACAACTATTTCCCAGTGTCACTTTCAGTTTAAATACTTCGGTCAGATCTAACTCATTATTTCAATACAAGAATCTTCATGATCTCTCACAAGGTAATCATATCCTATTTCTAAACAACTTCCCTGGCTTTGGTATCTTGCCTGAATTTTTAAAATGGAGACAGATTAACTCTGTATGTGGAATGATGGCCAATTTCCCATCAAACACGATTAACTGCAGACAACCTACATCCATGACAAGACTGTTAGAGAAACAACAGAACCACTTTATGCTCTTACTGAAACCTCTACAGTAGTAGAGTGGGGAGGGGAAAAAAAAGAAAACAGAAAAATTAGTATGTTCTGACCAATTTTGAAACAGCAAGGCAGGTTTTTTCTTTTTTTGACAAAACTTGTGCTCTAGACAGGTAAGACTCCTGTACTTATGAGGTATGCCAGAAATGGAGTCATTAAACATCTGTCTCTGTAGACAAGCCCTGGATCCCATGTGATTATGAAGTAATTAAAACCATCTCATCAACACAGCTATACAAAGTGAACTGCATCTTGAACACTTAACAATAATCACCTTCAAAGTTCTGAATTACAAGTACTTTGAAATTTCCTACCTTTAACAGGAAAATAGGTACCTCCAGCTTGAAAATATTTTTGAGGGAAGAATGTGAATCATTTTGCCCCTTTAAATATTAGACTACAGTTTTAATTGCTCTGGTGTTCTCCATGGCAAAGAGAAACTAGCCATCAAAAGATAAACTAAGACACCTCCAGGCAGATGAACAGCAATGGGCTGTAATGCTGTTGATGGAGGCTCTGCTGAAAGGCAGAGTAACTACATCCACCTCGCTGCTGTCAAGGGCAGGAGGAAGGCACAGGAGATGTTACACAATCTGGAGAAGCAGAGCTCTGCTCTAGCATGGTTCTTCACGTGGAACCAGGCTAGACCAAGCCCAGCAGGCACCAACACAGGAAATAAGCTCTCCCAGATGCCAGGTATGTCCTCTCTGTTTCCTTACATCCTGTAACAGGGAGGCATTTGCCTCAGCACAAGACCAGGCTGGCTGTCTGCATTTGTGCAGAACCTTGTTACAAAACTTTTCTTTCTTCCAAATCACAATAGTTTGAGTCACCCTCCCTGAAGGTATTCAAAAGTGATGCAGATATGGCACTTGGGGACACTTGGTGGACTTGAAGTGCTGAGTTAATGGTTGGATAATCTTAGACATCATTTCTATCACTCCATGTAAGAGGATGCATCGTACAGAAACTCCATATGGAAAATGCAGCCTCGGGAATAGAATCAGTTTACTCTGAGCAACACTACAGAGATCCATGGAGGAGAAGCAATGGCTGTTACCTTCCTCTGCCCTCAGCACATGCTAGGGACTAGAACAGTATGTCATGCTGCCATCTCAAGACATTAAAATGGAGCTCCTAAAATGGATTTACATTACCCTAACTCTAATTACCTTTTATGTCTAAATGCAATTCTCTGACATTGCTGATTATATAAAACGTCTCTGAGTTGAGTAAGCTGCAGTCTCATAAAACATCCTGAACACAGTCAGCCCACTGTTGTAAAGACAACTCTGCTGTAGATAAAACAAGTACATTCCACTTACACTAATCAAGACAAATTTACCACCAAGTATTTTTGTAAATCTGCAACTACCGGGACTAATTAAGGATAACATGGTGTAGAATCAAAGTGCATGGTAAAAAAAAGCCTTTGAAATGCTGACTACACTTTAAACGTCCACATTAAGTATGTGCCAATGGCATACAAGTGTACCTTCTTCATACATGTCTTCTAGCAAATAAGCTTCTGCTCTGTCTTTCAGGGCATTCACGTTGGTTGGCTCCACCTGCAGAACTTCTGAACAAAGTTTGATGGCTTCTGTAGCCTGCTGATTCTAGAGAGGCAAAAGTGAAACCAAACTTATGTGGTTGTGGAAGTTTTATTTCATGTTTGTCTTGAAGACATTTAGAGGGAGATAAGCGGAATTACCTTTGACAAGCAGTGACAGATCCTTTCTTTGGCACGAGTAGAATAAATTTGGACTTCTGGCTCAGTTTTCATTACAGACTCATATTTACTGATAGCATCTTCATACCTGTTTAAATCATAAAGTGTAATACCATGAGATGTAATCACTATCTTAGGGTGTTGCATTTTATTTAAAAATTCTTAAAATTCACAGATTCTCCCATCCTTCTACCAAAGGACTTTCCCTTTAATAGCCTTAAAGGCGAGGTGCAAAACAACATGTATGAAGTATGAAGAAAACTTGCAGGCACTTCAAGAATTACATTCCCATCCCCTTTTCTGTGCTGAGAGACAGAAGAGCAGGCACTAGGCCTGTCAGGCTTATGCAGAAGGTAACGACTGCCATCCCTCACCATGCACAGCCAAGGGTCTCCAAATCTGCCTCCTGTCCAACATGACACTGCACTTCAAAATAAGCAGCTCCCTCGCTGATACCTGAGATGGACTCAGTTCTGTGCTCATAGTAAGAGTCCAGACTATCTGCACACTACAAAAGGTACCTATTCACAGAGGTACAAAAAAGCTCCTTATGCCAGTTTTAATCAGGCAGATGTTTTCTCCTTTTCTTCTTCACAAGTCACACAGTAAAGTGTTATTTTGCTGTGAAGGCCTCAAAATGCTAAAGTTACATGGTTTGAGTGAGAAACAGATTAGAACATTTACCTAAAAATGCAAGAGTGAGATTGAATCCACAGGTTGCTATAAGAGAAATAGAAGCCCTCAGACTCCCTGAAACTTCGCTGATGCTGGATTAAATGAAAGTCCAAATAGACTTCTGGCTTAATAAAACTGGCATCAGTTGTGCTTATTCACATCCCTGATGTACTTCACTTAAAAAAGCCTCTTTGACAATATCTAATGATTTGTTCGGGGTCCTTACAGCTGGATGTCATGTGCTTGAGAACACAAAACTGAAGTAGCGCAAGAACTACAAGAATACAGAGGCATTGTCTATCATTTAACAGGGTGCATAAAAGAAAAAAAGCTTATCAGTCAGAACCACTTCTGCCATCAAGGCACTGCAGAGTTACTAAGTAGTTTTAGTCTTAAGATACAGTCCTTCCATCACAGAATAGCTGAAGTTGGAAGGAACTCTTAGAAATCATCTCATCTAATTCCACTGCCCACACAGGGCCACCTCGAGAAATCTGCCTACGACTGTGTCCAAAATGCTTTTGTATAACTCTAAAGTGAGGAGACTCCATAACCCCCCTGGACAACCTGCACCAGTTGAAATGAGGCAGTGTAAAAAACATATCCTAATGTTTCAAGGGAATTTCATGTTTCAGTTTGCACCCATTGGCCTGATCCCATCACAGAACACCACCGAGCAGAGTCTGGCTCTGCCCTCTTTGCACCTTCCCTTCAGGTACATTGATGAAGTCACCCTGTAGCAGAGAAGCCTCAGGGCAAACACTCTCAGCCACCCCAGACTTTCCTTGCAGAAAGGAGATGCTCCCAGCCTTCAATCTTAGTGGAACTTCACTGGACTTTCTCAGTAGCTTCATCACTCCTGCACTGGGGAGCCCAGTACTCAGGTGGGGTCTCATCAGTGCTGAGTAATAATATATGAGAACTGAAAACTCCCATCCCTATGTTTGTCTACTACCTGCTGCAGAAAGAAGTTAAGTATGCAGAAGGGACACAGTGGCATCAGAAGGAATCAGAATAGAATAGTTGTTATGCAAGTCAATATTTATTTTAATTGTAATTTGAGAGCTCTGCTCCATACCCACTTCAACTGACACATGCAAAAAGCATCACTTTAATCAGCTCCTCAATCAGTAAATTGGTGCCTCAATTGTGGCTTTTTTCTCCTTTTTTTCCTTTAATATAGCAGTAAATACTTACCTGCCTTCTCTGATGAATTCCTCTGCTGACTCGATCTGCTTATTGAGTTTCTTTACTTGCTTATAGAGAGAGAAGCATTGCTTATGGTCTTGGTCCAGTTTCAGACACTCCCGGACCTCACTTTTCACAGGGAGATAAGGAGAAGGGTGAAAAAAGAAAAATAAAAGAACCACACCTAGGTCACCACATAGTATGAAATTTTACCTGGAGACACAATGCAGCATATGAAAACCGTTCAGAACAACACTCGAGCTCTTTCACAAATCTCTCCCTTCATCCAAACATTAATATAAAGTGAGACCAAAAAGAGTCTTCCAAAATACACAGGGATATTTACCTGGGTTTGATCTTAATTCTTTTGTATTGCCAAACACACAAAAGATTAAATGCTACGTGAATAACTGACTAAAGAGCTGAAGAGTACCTTTGAAGAAAAAGGCACTCTGTGAAAGAAATTATATTCAGTAGTTATCAGATTAATAGACAGGAAAATTACCATCAATTGTAACTCAGATATGTTACAAAATTCCTACATTCGAGTGTATTTCGTGCTGCTTGAAACAGAAAGCTCAGCTAAGATACAAACCTCCTTGATGGAATTTCAGCCAAGCCTGAGGCTGGCTATGTTTCACTGTGAAGAATGTTTAATCAGACTATGATTAGGGAAAATATGTCTCAAAATAGTCCAAAGTCTAAAAAAACCCCAAAAAACCTCCAGAATGCAATCATGTGAAGGAATAAATGTTTTGGATCCCATAGAGTCATCATAGCACAACCACTATGTCAATTTCAGGAAGAGATTAAAACATCTAATTTTGTTCCTAAGCACAGACAAAAGTATCTTATTATTTGAAAATAATTCTTCCTTTAAGAGGAAGAAACTAAGGGAAGGACAAGAGATAGCACCCAACAAGTCCAAGAGCTATAGAACTCTTTCTCAGAATATCTCATGATGCAAAAATTAATGGTATCAGATAAGAATAAAGGAAAGAGGCTTATCCCTTTATTTCTGATTCCATTCTATTCTTCAACAGTGCCCTCAATTGTGCTTTTAAATACCATCCATACTTGAAATCACTGGGCAAAGTGATGGCCACCTCCCAAAAGTCATCACAGAAATGACCTATGAGCTCACAAGATTAAGTAGGCTCTGGAAAGGGAATGCCTAATGCAAACCAACTACTTTAATGTTTACTTTTGGCCAGCTATAAAACGAACTTTTCCAAGAGTAATCACATGCAGTTTCCATCTGCCAAGGAAAGAAACACAGGCTTTTTCAGTTCTCTTCACCTTATTGAAGGGATTCTGTGGCAGAAATCATATTGAAAGGATTCTGGAGATGAAGGCAGCACATCTGAAATTATGATTGGCACAGAAACCACTTCTGTGCAATAGGAAGAATTCCATCATTTGTGCAGCTAGACACAGAGCACAAACTGAACAGTCCAGATTGGGCAAGGGCAATTATCTGCCAGATTGACTAGGGATATATGGGAATAAGACCTTAAACTTAACTCAGTATGAATAAAAGGATAGGGCAGTATCAAAAAGTCATCCAGGACTGTCTGCAGAATGAGAGGCAAACAGCTCTGCACCCCAAGCTCTTCGTACTTGGACACTCCTGTACTTTTTATTTATTCTTAAGCTTGTAACCTGAATGCATACATCTTCTTTTTGCATCTTAAACTTAATTTCAATAGAGGTTTAAGGTTAAAAAAAGCTCTGCTACAGGAAATTTAGAGAAGCGCTTCCTTCTAGGAGAAATACAATGAAAAGAGCACTTGTAAGGAACTCCGATGGAGAGGGATTCTGGCTTCTGTTTAAGGAAACAAGATGCCTGGAACCATCTATGGCTGGTCTTGCCAAGAACAAACATGGGTTTCTTCACTGCCAATCCTTAGTTTCTAGAAAGGAATTCCCTTTATCAGATCTAGACCACAGTTGATTCTCCATCCAAAGTCACACAAGAGATACCTCATGGTTTATCATTACCTATATAATTATATTTTCTGTTTCAATTATAATGATTACAGCAAATAGTAAAATTACCTGAGAGATAATTCATGGTCCCCCAGCTGATAATATATTCTGCTGATTTTATAGAAGGCTTCAGTATTATCATTCTTTAATTTGGCAGCAGCTTTCAAGTCACTAATGGCTTTGCTTGGTTCCCCTTCCTTTATATAACACTCTGCTCGAAGTTCCCGTAGCTCTGCATCCCAAACACAAACCTTGAGAAATCAAAATTAAAGCTTGTTTTTGGTCCATAACACTTCACTTCTTTTCCTCCCCAAAAGAAAAATCCCATTTAATTTCACTTTGCCAACTGCAACAGCATAAGGTTCAAGCTGCATGCAGAGCTCATGAAATTAGCATCTCTGCTTCCTGGTGGATGCTGTGATGCACCTGCCCAAATAGAAAAACAAAGGCCTGAAAATTTTGTAAATGATGCAATGAACTCATGCAGAGAGATGAATTAAATCTACTGGCATTGCTTAAACTAGGACAGCCTGTTGAGCCTCCAGGAAAGGATATCAGAATCATAAATTATTGTATCTTCCCAAAAGAATAGAGGTAATGAATAGCAAGGACCAAGCTGTCGGTTGTCCTCTAGGAAGAAGCCTGTGGGTAAGATGCAGCTCCACCAAGTCTGACCTTAATATCTGGATTTGAAGAATAAAGAGAGGTAAAATTGTCACAGTAAGGCAAAACTAATTACTCACGAGGAACTGCCTATCAAAATTTGATTTAGGGAATTAAATCTGTCTATGTCTTATCAGTTGTTTGGAAACGATCCTCTTAGAGGAAGCTTTCCTGCTTTTCCACATTGCCTCCCCATAAACCTATTCCTGTACTGTAGCAGTTTCATCACCAAAAGCTCCAAGGTTGTAAACTCCAAGTCAACAGCACTGATTTGTATGTGCAGAGTCATAGCAGTTAACTGTCTTTTAGTACATTTCTATATGACACACAAAATGCCCACGATTGAGTTATTTACACTTCCACTATCAGGCTATCTACAACAATTAAGATTCAACAAATACAGATACTTAAGGAACAAGATGAAAATTCAGCTAGCTACCTACATTTTTAATTCTGTGGGGTTTTGTTTCTTTTTTACTTCATTTTCTCAAGACAAAATCTGTCTGCATATATACAATGCAAAATCCAGATTAAAAAAACCTCTAACTCCTGTAACTTGGCAAAACTTCACTGATTTCAAAAAAAGTTCTTCCCAGCTTCCCAAGAATACCAAATTGTAGAAAAACAGGAAAGTATAATCAATGAAGTTATCTGTAATAAAAGTTTCATTGAAGTATCTTTAAGACAAACTATTATTTTGACTTCTTCTGCAGCTAGTGCTCAGCCCTCTCCCCTCTCCAACAGACCCATAGTGCTCAGCAAAACTGAACCGGTTACACCAAAGTTATTCTCACATCATTAAAGAAACTATTAAACAAAACCACTCAGATGCCAGAAGCTCTTAGTTTCCTTTCACAGTATCATTTGACTTAACACTTACTGCCAAGATTTCGTCAAGAAGAGAAATAGCAGCTCCATAATCCTCTTGCTGGTAGGCAGATAATGCTTGTGAATGTAGGCGCTGCAGCTCATCAGATTTTGTCAGCTGAGTCTGGGCTTCTTTTTCCTCATTATTGCTAGGATTGGATTTGAGCTGCAAACATGAACAAGGAGAGAGACTCAAATGCTTGTTCAAAGATCTCTTTCAGTCCCATTAATAATCATATCATGGAGAACTGACTAAAGCTGCGAATAAATCAAAATGAGTTTCAAAACTCCACTGGAAGCATTTCTACCTCTGAACTTCAGAGGAAAGAAACATTTTGAGATTCAATGCAAGATGTCAGAAGTCAGAAATTCAATTCTTCATGCTTGATCAATCATCACTGGACACATCATACACAACAGTCACTGTCCCCCATCACCTGCTGGACGTTGTGGACCTCTTTGTAACCTAATTAATTCACCTCTGCTATCAGCTGTTAAATGCTGGATTCCTCAGGAGCAGTAGACAGTGTAACCACATGGCATAACTGCATCTCTCACTTTAAGCACTATACATATTTATAACTTCATGACAGAAACGAATTAAACATGTTCCAGACAGTTGTGACAGTTGTGTTTCTTACATTTTCCTCACAAAAAAGTGGCTGCAGCAGCAAGTTAAGTGGCTACAACCAGGGAAAAGACTCAGCTGGGCAGTCATGCATTCTGTTTCTTACATAGTTTTATACAAGTCTAACATTTTGTCTACAAGAACTCCCACTTCTCTAACCCCTCTCTCTGAGCAAGCAGAAGTCATTACACTGTACTTGCCTTTTTCATTTAGGCAGGTTTATCTTTTGAAAGAAAATTTTTAAGAAGATCTTTCAGGAACTTTACTATCACCCAGGAAGATACACACGGCCAGAAAGAATCTCAGTCATTCCCTTGCAAAGCCAGAGAATTTGTGAAAGAAGCACTGGCTTCACACTTGTTGCTGATCAGAATGACTTTCAAAGTTTAAAAGGGACAAATCAGCATGACTTTATTTTTTTTGTTTGTTTTTAAATAAAAACTTGTATTATCTTGAAGTCACTCAAAGACATCCAATACTTTTTTCTTCCCCCATTTATCTTGAAGTGGCCTCTTCCCTTCTTCTCACCAGTAAGTTCTTGAAACACATGTATTTTGTGCTTATGTCTCTAACTAACTCAACTTCAGCCCTCAGAAGTCCTTTACCAGAATTTCTCCTGGTTCTACCACTTGAGTATATGAAAGGAAAGAGCCTAAATGATACATCGAAATCATCCACAGGTCCCACACTTTGTCTTCAATTCTTCTTTATAAATCTTTTCAAACCTTATGCAGTTTTTCATTTTACCTGGCAAAAATCAAGTTGTACTTAGACCTGAAAATTCTCTTTATTCCCTACACTGTCTTTCAGCAAGAGGAGAGGAGTGTGATCAAAGAGTTTTCTTTCTTTGCAGGATTCCCAATATAAGTCTCAAAGCTTTTCTTCCAGTCAGATCTCTGCCTATAAGCCCTTAATGCTGTGCATCCACTCTCTCCCTAAAATCTGGAGCTTGTAGCAGAGGCAAATTTCTGCACCTGTAATTTCAAAAAGTGCCAAGTCTACAAAACTCTCTGAAGTTCTGAACTCTTCAGTTCCAGCTGACTTGTTTGATTTCTTCTTTAACTTCTCAGCATTTTCTTCTTAAAAATTAAGAGCCTTTGGTATGGACAAGCCTTACACTTCCACAAAAACTTATGATAACACCACACTCCTTAGACTCACAGTATGTTTCTTGTAATGTATTTGGAGCAAATGTCAGTGGAATATGAAAAGCAACGTTACAATCATGGAGGCAAGTCCAATAGTAATCAAGACCATTTGAGTGAATCATCCTAGGTAATTTTAGGTAGCACAACACGTCCAGTTAAAGACAGGGAAATTTTTCAAGGTATCATTCAAACGGAAGTCATTGAGTGTGTACTAGAGTATGATGAAAACACACACTCATAAGCTCTTATTAAGTAATTAGCATATTGCTATGATGTTTAAATCGGTAATGTTAACTAAAGTGAAAAGAAGCCTGCTCATTCAGCTTGTGAAAAACATCCTAAAGAAAACTGAGGGAACCTCCATGGTTTGTGGTATCTAAGATCAAGACATCCATGCACTCAAGGACAGTGCACAGAGGAAAGCCCTGCACTGGTAACATACCAGGTAACATAGCTAAAATGACAGATGGAAAAAAAAAAAACCAAGGAATATTTAAATACCTTTTATTCTTTAGCTTGGAAGCTACAGATGATCACTGTAACACAGAGGAATGTATTTGGAAATATGTAATGTTATATTAAATATCTCTGATGTGGTTAAGAGAGCCTCAAACACCCAACTAGATTGCCTAGTAACTTAATCCAATTTGATTAACTTACAGTGCCATAAAATGGCCTCTCCCACCTAAATCCAAAACAGTACTATTACACATAGCAACCAACCATGGAAAGCTGTTGTCCAATGTATTTTGCAGCAGGCAAGGGTTTAGATGAGAAAGCAATTTGCAGAAGTACAGAGCTCAGTCACTTGGTCTTGGCTGACATCTAGTGGAACTACAAGCGGTGCCTTCAGTGTCAAGTTTTGAAGTGTTTGTTCTTACAAGGCAGACAGAATTGTGTATTTAGGACACCTCCATTTACAGTATTTATTGCAATAAATTGCAACTGTGAGTGTTACAGTCAGTCTTAAAAAAGACTAGACTTGAAAAGAAATGTAACAATTCGGTCTTTCCGCACGTTCCAATAGACAAGGCAGAAGTTCTGCTCTAATTCTGTACCTTCTGTAGAATTCACCAACTCAAATGCTTGTCATTTTCTCTGGAACATAAGCAGAGTCACTGACAACACTGTAAGGCACATACACAGGGCTGCCAGGATTTGCATTTTTTTTTCACCTTTCCAGAAGGCCTTCCATCAACAAAAGTATGCCAATATCCCTTTTATTTTCAGTAAAAATCACATGCTTAGAGGTAAAACAGACATTCCAGGGCTTTCATGGCTTGAAGCCCTGGACATGAATGTTGATGCACCCACAGATCTGTGCTGCTGACTTCTATTAATCAGAAACTACTACCCCAAACAGAAAGAACTTGATCTTAAAGCATATGAACACTAAACCAAAGTTGTAGCAGAGAAATAATTACTATTCATATAGCATGAGCAACAACTTTGTAAAACCACCAAAGGAATTCTGCTTACTCCTTGTTTCATGTGGAAAACCTGACCCATGTAAAAAATTTAATCAGCTTGACTCATCTGTTGGCCAAAAGGTTTCTAGAAAGGTAGTACTGCTTAATACGTGAAGGCATAAGTCTGAATCACACCCTCTATCTAAACCTCGTGATTAATTTCAGCCAACAGGAAAGTACAGAGTACAAAAAAAAAAAAAAGCTAAAAATAACACACGAAGGCTGAATCTCAAGAAGCTCTGCACCCAAAAAGGAATACTGCATCCCCTGCAGCTAGGCATTTCCACTGCCTGCTCTCAAGACAGCCAGGACTGATATGCCAGAGAAGGCAGGAATATACAGAGAAGCTGCTTGGCAATCAATCATTTAAAGGTATTTAGGGTGCTCACCACAAAACTTCTTTCTGAGACTATGAAATTATATAGAAAGAATCTGAGGACATGAATTTTCTTTTCTTTTCACAAGTACACATTAAAGGATAGGTTTACTGTTTTATATGAAGTACAGTTACAACGGTTTCTTTAAGTTCTACACAAAGCCACTGGTCTTACAAGTTTACCTGTCATCCTTCCCTTCCTTTAGATGGGCTGAATTTTCTTGCTTTCTCTCCCTCAAAAATGACTGCATTTCCTAAACTATTGAGACGCCTTTTAAGGAACATGATTACAAGAGAAGGAATGGGAAATCTGAAAGATTTAGAAAGCATGGGAAACCTCACACAGAAACAGGTATTCTACTTAAAGATTTCAAGGTATGTAGCACAATTTAATCCACTCCCCATATGAATAATTTAACCTACTGTAAATTACTACTCTAATATTTATTCATTTTGCTTGAATATACTGTACTTAACTGAAAATTATGCTCTTCAAAACAGACAACTCTAAGTACACAGACAACACTGTTCAAAGAACAAAGGAAAATGGAAGTCAGATTGAGGACGAATATGGTCTTTTCCTAAATCAGCTTCTGGGAAGAAACTCTGTTCTACTTCACACTTAAAGCCTGAGTACTGAAACTATTTGACTGACCAAAGGCACCAAATAAATTTTTGCAGCAGGTTTGGCGATAGGAAAAGATATTTTACAGTTGACTGGAGAAACAATTCCATATGCAGCATTAAGCAATACTTCAAGAAACAGTAACTGCAAAGAGATGCACACACAGACTCACAATCAACCCTGACACTGCGTAACTGTTACTGCAGCAACTGTGTCCTCAGTCAATCCGAGCTGAACGATTCTCTCCCACATCTGCAGACAGCAGGGCTGCGCTGCTATCAGACCACACATTCCTGAGAAACTCACTGAGGAAGAAGCAGCCAGATGTGCCATTGCTAGGTGAACTTCAGAATAAGCTGCTGGAGCTCTGCTACAGACACAAGAACTGCCTGGTGCATTTCTACCTGCAAGAGCCATTCCTCGTAGCTGTCCTGCAGAACATACAGAATAGCCACTCCAGTTTTGTCATCCACACTTACTAATAAGATTTCCATTAAACAGCTGCTATCTGGACCACACAACTTCTTTTTTCATCACTCTCTCAGAGACAGCCAACAAGACAGCATCTGTTACTTTGCAAATTCTTCTTATTTTGGTTTAAGTGACACACCAGCTGCTCAACCTAGCAACTCTTGGAGAGCAAGAAAGAATGAAGAATGTATCTTATTTATACGCATATTTACATGAATTTTGTGCAATAGAGAGGAAATCTAGGTTCACATTCTCTGAGGGCTTTTTTTCTGGGGTTAGATCAGTTTACCTGTGCAGCATAGGGCTGAAACGCACAAAATACCCATCAAAACTAAAAACAGCCCAAGTGAGTTTCAGGTGGGTAATATCCAACTACTCATAGCTGGAAACTGCATGATTCCTGATCATGGAGAGAAAGTATTGTCAGACATTCATGAAGATGGAGAACTCTGCAGATTAGGAGACAGAGGGATGCCACTGAAATGTACTGACTTAAGTGCTCAGTGACTGAATTAAGAGTCAACAATTCTTTTGCAACTGGTAAAAAGAGATAGGAACCTGTAAAGGTTGATCCATGATGCCCCTAGTGACTTCCCAGGGAGACATCAATATAGTGATGCAAACCAGAGTTCAACTACATACTTTGAGTCCCACATCACGTATTTCTGAAAGAAGGCTGCTCCCTTCAGCTATCAGTAAGCAGAGATCATGAAGTATCAGGCACACACAAGAAAGACTTTCCAAAGTGCTCCATTGTTTCAGGCAACACCCCATTTCATCTGCATCACTATACTGCAACTTCACTGGTCATTTATTCATACAAGGTTGCTTAGCTACTATGCCTGCAAAGAACAGGAAAGAAACTCATGCCTAGATAGAATATACTCTCTAGAGCATCAGAGTTCAGATGTGACCTTGGCTCAGAACCCAACCTTAAAAGTAGTGATGTAGTTCAACACTGGTCTCCAACTTACCACATTTTTAAAGTCATCCTCTGCTTCATCGAATTTTCCTTGCTTAAGCAGTAAGTGTCCTCTCTGTAATCTTGCCTGAAATGAAACATAACTTTTTATTTACAAATGGGAATTGAGCAAAGTATGAACACAAGTTTCATTTTAGTATAGCTAAAGAGCTGAAACAGGGATCATGACACCCATTTGATTTAATTTTGATTTAATCTTTTTGATTTAATGATGTTCTTATAAGACCTCTTTAATGGCAAAGGATTGCTCTGCACCAAAACGGAGGGACAAAAAGCACACAATTTTTATGAAAAGAACTCATGTGAGAAGTTTCACAATCTAAGTGAATGTGACTTTATACCACTTTCCTGATTATAACTGCTTACAGATTAAATAGCAGAAATAATAAACAATTCCCATATTTAATTATTTAATTAAACTCTCAGAACAATAGAAGCTACGTAAAAAGACAAGTCAATGATTTAGAAGACTTTGATTTCTAATACGAGTATTTCATACAACAGTGAATTTAACATTTGCTCCTTTATTGTCAACTATACAGGACATGCCACTGCCCACAAAAACGGGAGGTGAGAGAATCAGTTGGAGAGGACTCCAGCATCAGTTTCTAACTAGCAAGGCAGTCTCCACATACAGTACACAGACTGGAGAAAGGGGTAAGCAAATCCAAACTTGCAACAGTCACAAAGCAATGCAGTAAGATGAGGACAGTTACTGTGGAGATACCTCAAATCTAATGCTGACTAAGAGAAAAAAAACCCAGACGCATCTGTGTGCTTTCTTCTCCCTGTCCCAAATGGCAAAGCCTTGGTGAACAACAGAATAACCACAAGTGAGAGAAGTGTTTAGTATAAATCCGTGAACTTAATAAAACTAGTAGTTGTTCAAATAACTGTCTAGACTGTACTCAACATCATTGCAAATTAAGGCACATACACCATTGCTATTATTTTACCCACTTTAAAGCCCTCTGAGGGATAATGTGTTCTCTATTCCTGTTGAGCAGAGTCTGAGAAAAACCCCAAACCTTCTTTGAAGCAGTTTTTTTCTTTACACTAGAACAATCTTCAATTCCAGTAATACTTACTGATGTGAAGTCCTGCTTTAATTCAACCACTTTACTTAAATCGCGAATTGCTGCTTTAGATTTGCCCATGGCCAAGTACACTGTGGCTCTTCTGTAATAAGCAATGTAGTTCTCAGAGTCTCCATCTGCAAATGAGCAAATAGTAATCAGAACATTATCTCAAAGCTACTGAAATTTCTGGTACAGTGGAACGGTAGTGACTAAAAATATATCATCTGACTTTTAAGCCACTGGAAACAATGGTATACATTAATAAGACATAAAATTTGCAACATTGTGCAAGCAGTTTTTTTTATGCAGTTTAATTATTTAACAATAAAGATTACACAAATACTGTAAATGCCAAATAATTGAGAGTGAAGATCAAATATGCATGTGCTCTTCAGCTTTATACGGGAGAACGGCCTCTACATACTAATGCAGTTTACCTCCAACTGCAGGCCTACATTTGAAAGGACGTTAATTCATCATTTTCCAGCCCAAGTGCTGATCACCATACCAGATAAATGCAAATATTCTCAAAATTACTAATACGTTAGTGCAATGTCAACACAGACACAAACTCTTTATATCATTCATTGAAATATCAGCAACTTCTTTCGTTAGTAATAAAGTGGGCATCAACATTCCCTCCCACCAGCAGACAAATGCACACATACTATCAACATGAAGGCCAACTTCTGGGCCTACACATTCCATGCTGTCTCCTGGTCAAAATTCCAAGATCCAGCAACTTTAACACTCTCCAAGCTAGCACATACTCCTGGTACAAGACGCAAACATCAGTCTCTGAAAACAAGAATATTATTCTTAACATTCTTCGCTATGCAGTATTTCACAGAAACAGGTGACAGTTACTGTGGGCTCTCAAGGAAAAGTAACTTCAACCACCAAAACAACCCAATGCTGGAATACAGGAAACCTTTTACTATACTATTAAAAACATAATAATCAATCCAGAATTTGCAGACAAGAACATCCATATCTGAGGAACAGAAGTAGTATTTTACTTCCTCATATCATTTGAGGTTAAAGTTGAACTTCAAAATAAATGGAAGAAATAGCACCACCAAAAATCTTATGATCAGCAACGAAGTTTCATAGCTGGTCACCTCCATTATCAAAACACTAGTTCAGTTCTCACTGAAAAAGCTACCTGCACTCTTCCTCTACAATATCTTGGTTGTGAAAATGCTAATCTCCAGAGCTGAAATTTATTAGGCACCCCCATGCTGTATGCCTCTTTGTCTGTCAGTATTATAAACATCAAATAAATTCAACTGTTATTACCCTTAAAAAAAAAAGCAGCATTGAGTCGTAAAGGTGTAGGCTCGGTACAAATCGACAGCTGAAATTAAGGAACTTCATTAATACACAAAGGATGAAAGGTAGGAAAGAGCTAAGATAGAAAGCACATTCCAGCACCAGATGATTATCTGACAGATAGTTTTGCCTCAGTACTCCAGCAACAGTAATGAACAGCAATTGACACTTACCCAAACAGAAAGCATAAGCTGGGATTGAAAAAAGAGTTGAAAATTTAACTGAAGAGAGGTAATATGGACAGTAGTTTTCTTCTATTTTAGATGTTTGCAAAAAAACCAAAAATATACTTGCTGAGGCAAGACAGAAAAATCTATTTACCTCACAGTCTACAACGATGCAGTACAGCCAGGAAAGAATTCTTACCTCCTCACAAGCACAGTTGGCAAATTATGCTTAAAATCTTTTCAAAAAGGCAAAATCCAAAGAAGTCTGATGAAAATGAGACAATCCAGGCTAAAATCAGCATCCAATTAAGAATCTCACAAAGGTCACAACTGAGGTGGTCACACCATATTTCTACAAGCTGCTTGAGCACAGCTGGCAAAGTAGTGGGTGTCACTCATGCAGGCACCTCACATCACTGCTGCCCCTACAACACCACCAGGACCTGCACAGCCACACACTGAATTGGTCTCCTCACCAAATCCAAGTTCAAGTTTGCCAACCAATAATAAAGGAAAAAATCACACCACAGCACTAACTGTGCACAGATCTCACAGAAATGCTTTGGCAGCAACACAAACCAAAGGAGTAACAGACTGCATCTAGGTGGAACAAGGAACTTCCGTAACAGAAAAAAAGGGAAATTGCCTCCTCCATTCTCTTTATATAAGGGAAGTTGATCTTGGAGAATGCAAAGAAAATATTAATAACTTGGAAGCAACCAATGTTTCATCTACATCTCAGTATTAAACCAAGGCATAAATAAAAAAGTATCAATGGTACGACTCATCAATGTATAACGTCTTAGTAATATTCTTTTCACAGAGAAAAAAATGCGCTAGTACACTGTTATAACAAAGTCCACCAACTTAAAACTGCAACATGCAATTAAGAAACTGTAGTGTTAATGGACACTGCTCTTTACTGGTGCTGTCTCTATGCTTCCATTAAAGGATTTTAATCAGCTAAGTTGCTTTAAAATTCTTAAAACCAAACATTTGACTGCTCTGTTTGTTGAAAATGCAGTACACCAAACAAGAACAAACTCACTATTTGACTACAAGAGAGGGACAATTTTGCTTTCCACTGCCAGTTCAGTATCTCAAACTTGCAGCATCAGTTTCCTGATAACAACTACTTCAACATTTAATTAAGAAAAAATAAGAGAGAGAGCGACTATTTTAAACATCGAATTTTTTACAGCACTGGATAGGAGAAAACATGGATGAAGTCAGCCCTTCAAAGACATACTCATACTTTGAAAAACATCATAAAGATGAAACCTGATCTTGATGGAATTAGACAGATGGAATACCTCATCAAATATCAGAGTCAATTATAATTCCTTTCATATAGCTAGCCTCTAGAACAACAGTGACTTAAGTGTTTATGTATCGTGTAGTTAATTTAACAGTTTTCTTTTATCAAAACCAAATCATAAATATTCTACTGCATCTCTGCTGGCTTCTGTCCAAACTGCTGTATAAAGATACCCAACTTCTGTGATTCATGGAATGCAATTTGCAAGAAAGCAGGATATTTAATGAAGCAAAGAGTGGGAAAAACCCACCCAAAGATATTTCAGTGCAAGAGTCACCTTCCAGAGATACGCACCTATAGCCGCATGAAAGTGAGACAAAGCATCCGCCAGCTGTCCAGCAGCCAATAATTTCTTCCCCATTTCAAGTTGTTTTTCTACTTCTGCATTTATTCCACACTCAGCTCCTTAAGGAAAAACAAAAAGATCAAGGTTGTGAATGAACAATTTGATTACAGCAAACAAATACAGTGATAATATGATACATGTAACAAACCATTATTGATAGAGGCAGAAGTCACATCCTCCTGCACTTTACATAATCCCAGAGGTCTTCTCCAACACTCTGGTCTTCTCTGACACTCTGTAAAGCACCCTGCAGTCTAACAACCTCATAGCATGTCCTAATTAGGATGTGTCAAAAGTACAGAAGACATTGCTTTGCACCCCACTATGACAAGGCACCAAATACACATCCACACATTCAGTAACATACTCTGACTTTCAATTTCAGAAGAATCTGGAAAGCACTCATAACACACACGTGCAGCAAATACACAAAGGTTCTAAGTTATAATTCATGACCCTGATGGTAACTTAACTGAGAACTGTTTGACTACTTAGAGATTGGCTTCTCACCTACTGCACTTTTGTCTCATCTTCATAATTTCCAGGGCAAACTTCTACAGGACTGCAAGTTTAGAAAAACAATAAAAATTCTCACTCCTTTTCCCTTTAACCAGTAGCATGAAAACCATACTAAAGTGGTAAGTCTTTGAAGGGCCAGTTTGAGTTTAAAGTTAATAAATTACTGCTGCTCAACCAACAGGGAAAGACTATTGTTGAGAAGAAATGAGCAGACAAGTGCAAGTACATGCTGTACGTACATCAACTCAGCAACAGCTTTTTCGTCTGTCCTGCTTCCTGCAGTCTTCAGATCAGGGCAGAATTCCACTACAAATTACCCACCAGCTTATGACTATTAAAAAACTTTCACACTAGAAAAATTTTCATTTATTTAGAGGATACCCTATGCCTAGATTTAAGCAAGGCAACATACTGAAATCCTGAATAAGCACATTATATTAAAACCCAATGATTTATAACTTATTTCACTCAGGTTTTGCAGTGAGCTGATTCAGATAGGCACTTTAAATACAAAAATGCAGCAGCAATCCGAAGCTGTTTCTTAGAATCCCAATAAAAATGTTACAGTACAACTGATTTAAGGAAAGCATTGAGGGAAACTTCTCACACTGAAAGGTGGCTAAACAACAACGTATTTGTAATAAACAGTAATTTCTTATCACCAAATCATCACGATTTTAGATGTAGGAGCTCTCAACACCTGGGATCTTAATTTAGTTTTTCTTTTCTACTCCATTATATAGCTCATAATTCTTTTAATTCCACATGATAAGAAAATCCTTGAGCTGTCTATACTAAAATGAACAAAATACCCTCTGCATCCACTAGAGAAAGTTCTATCTGCTAAAAGACTGACAATCAATAAGTTAGCACATTGGATTCTAGGGCTTCAACTCAATTATTTGTTTTAGAACAATGATGGAAAGCAAATTTTTTTAATTAATGGAAATTACTTCACGAAGTCCCAAATTTCTAGTGAATATTTTTTGTTGAAGTAGATGGAGTTAAAACTGCCTACATGATAAATAATTATTGAGGATCTTACTAAATGATTCATTTTAAAGTCAATTCTAGGCATGCAAAAAATGTATTCCCATTTTATGTGTCATATTTGCAGCAAAAAAGGACATTCTTCCTTGCCCATTTTCCCTTGCTAGCTTAAAGTTTCAATCATCAAGTAGTCCGGTGTCCTTTAAAATGACAAAGCAAGTATAAGAAGCACAATGAAAAAACTAAGAACTGGAAAAAAAACCTCACCACAAATTTCCCTGGCTTTGGAAGCATGCTAGCAGTAAAGCAGGTATAAAACTATAAACAGACTGAAGTATTTAACGTGACCTAACACCAACTAAAAACTCTTAGATTTCCTGCCTCCTGTGTTTCCCCACGCACAAATACCTGAAATCTTTCAAAACTTGTCAGCTGGGAGTGGTATCCTAGAATTGGGCTATAAGTTACTATTTGATGAACCTTCCATCTACCCAAATATGGCATTCAATTCCCACAGTCTCAAGCATCCTTGTTTTACATTCAGTCACATCAGGATAGCTCCAAGAATACATTTTTCCACAGTAAGATGTACCTACACAATTTGGTGTCTTTCAACCATGTTGTGTACAGTACAGTTATACAGTTACATAATACTTCAGGTGGAAGAGCCATCTTTTTCCTTGAAAATAATGAAGGCAATTACTAAAACAAATAAGAAAGGTGACCACTGATAGCAAACAAGTAATAAAAGCAGGAGCAACATGGATAAATAAAAAGCAAATTGTGAAGTCCCCTAGATTCCCTGTAAAATATATTAAACATTGACATACATTAAACTGTACATTAAACCTTGGCTCTGCAAGTTGCTGAACATCATAAATTGGTTCATGAATCTCCAGGAGCAGCCTGCATCATCAGCCTATGATGATGAAAAGTGACATTTACCATAACTACTCAGGAACACACTGCACTGACCTGATAGTTTGACTGTTTATTCACAGAAATCTATTGTTTATTCATTTTCTGGCTGTAGGCAAACAATTGCTCTAAATAAAGCAGCCCACAGTAGACATCTGAAAACAGATAACATAAGCATAGGAGTCCAAGGACTCAAATTCTCTACAACTTATTTGGGTACCTATGCACTCTTTGGTCTGGAAATGAGCCTAAGAAGTAAAGTTCATCTGGAGCAAAAAACACCAAACCCCACCCCACAGAGGTCTTTCCAACAGATACACATTGGTGAGCTGGATATCACAGGCCCAGCTGAAGAAGCTCTGCATGCTCCACCAAGAAACTAAATTTACCCAAGAGATGAGCAAGCTTCCCATTATTTTTAAAAATTTCCATGTATTTTAATTTGAATATCATTTCTTAAGACTACCTAGGTGTTAAATATTCACCCTGGGCCTCAAACAACCACACACATGAGCCCAGCTGTTAAGTCAAATATTCTGGATAAATTCAGAGCCAGTAGTCCTTGCAAGTCTGGGGCAAGAGTCTAAGAGTAAAAAAAAAAAAAAAAAAAACAACAAAAAAAAAATAAAAAAAAACCAACACAAATAAACTAAACAAACAAAACAAACACAAACCCCCACATCATTTCCATATAGTTTTGGTAGTACCCAAAATTGGTACTAACCCTGACAACTCAAGGGACAACAATCAGGTGTGAGGAAGATAAGCAGGTGCAACTAACCTGTTTTTCCAGTTAAATACACTCTCTTCAAATAAATTATAACTTCCTGATAGGATTTTTGTTTTATTAGGATAATTGGTGCTAATATGTAGGCACCTAAGTCTATGGACTTCAACTATATATCCCTGTATAATCAGTCCCATCCACATTGCAAAGAACTCAACAAAGCCCTGCAACTTGAGAATAGTTTCAAGATGCTACATTAGTCTACACGCTCCTGTTTTCCCCCATGTAGAATCTCCACCAACTTTTTTCTAAATCTTGTTCCCAAGCTGAGTAACAAGATTATGAAAATAAACAGAATTAGTTCCTACTGTGTACCAAAACCAGTTGTTTCAATGACAAAGGAGCAGCATGCAAGCAATTAATCTTAATTGCATTCATCTAAACCTTTATTTTTTCCCCCATAGAGGAGCTTAATGATTGCCTTATCTTGTCGGGAGAGTGGGAGATCCTGCTTTTTCAACATTTTTTTATTAGAATGATCCTGAATCTTAAGTTTCTTGTTATTTATGAACAGTTTGGTCTTTGCTTTAGATATATTTGCTAACATGATTTTCAAGAAATACACTGAACTAAGTAAGATGTGGACAAGCACTGACAGTTTCAGAAGCAACATTTCTGAGGTTTACAAGGAGCCTCAGCATATACAGTAGAGCCATGTGCAACTTCCACCCATCAAGTTTTCACTCCCTCCGTTTGCAAAGGAAGTTGGTAAATAAGCAAAGACTGGCAGACAAAAAAAGCCCCACCCTCAAGCAGCCTTTGCATTTGGGGACAAGAAAAAAAACCAAAACCTTCCAAACTTAGGGGAAAAAAAAAAAAAGGTGGGAGGAGGAAAAGAAACACTTAACGCTTGTGGTCTGAGAGTAACTAACTGAGCTCTGTATACTCAGAGCCCATTTATTCTTCCCCATATTATATTTCCTTTCTTCTGCTGTGAGGAAGGAGAGGGGGAAAACAAACAACACTTCTTTAGTCCTCCTCAGTCACCTCTTTTTGTTGTGATTAGTGTGGACAAACAGCAATGAAGAATGAATCTTCCCAAAAGAGGATCTCTGACAAATTCATCACAAATTGAGGTGAAGAGGAGGAATCAAAAATTATTTTTACTGAGTGTATTTACCAGCCAGATATAAATAGTATTCTCTGCCATCAACTGTGAGATACAAAGTTAATACAGAATGACTCTTCCAGATTCATTAATCAGATGACAAAAGGCAAACTTCTATTATCAAGACATCAAGATACAAATTTAAATGTGACTATGAATACCTTTAAGCTCAAAGACTAGTAATATTCATGAGGGGGAAAAAAAAAATCTAGATACTTAAATAACATAACCCGCCCCAAAAATTCTCTAACTACACATTCTGAAAAATTAACTAATGAACTAAGAAGTCAGTGAATTCAGTAAATAAGATCCAGTACCAGCAATTCTCAGTCTATTGCTGTACTCTACATCTTTATTAACTGAAGTTAAGACAATGTCCCTCAAATTAGGAAATGTGCTAAGCCCAAATAGCTATTAAACCACACATTTGAAATAGGTTGGCAACTCTAAATTAAGAATCCTCAGCAGGAGCACGACTGCCACAATCTAAGAGGGGGGGAAAAAACAGTATACTCTGACAAAAGTCACTATTTGTCTTCTAACACTACTAGAATGCATATTAAAAAAAAAAAAAAAAAGGCAAGTCAACACCACAGTACGTGATCTAATGCAGGGTGTCTTTGCCACAGTATGTTCCTGTTGCCACCTGGCCAGCTGAACTATTCTTTAATTTAGTGTATCAGCTGAATTTTTAATGTTAACCTATATCTTCCTTAAGCCCATAGCCTTTTTCTGAGTACTGACAGCTTCAGTACCACTTCCACTTGCCGGTAAAGAACGTCCCTCAGGTGAAACCCTGACTTTAACCACCATTCTGCAACAGAGTTAGAAACTTAACAACAGCCTGTGAATAAAAGTCTGGCTACACAGGTGTTGCTGGCAGTGTACTATGAAAGTAAACAAGCTGCACAAAGCACAGATAAGCTGAACTTCAAATACTAATAGTGAGAGGTGAAAAAAAAAACCAACAAAAAAAACCAACAGAAACCATAACAACAAAACACAAACAGAACAAATTCAACGCAACCATCAAAAGCCTCAGCGAATCTGTAAGTGTAGTACTGATACTGGCTGCGGCTGAGAAGGACAACTGGAAAAGCCTTTGAACTTCGGAACTATACAAAATCCTCACGGGAGTGCGAAATTCACGGCTAGCACAGAACGGCCAATGCTGTCACACAGCTGCAGGGCACCCGAGGCCTCACAGTGGCTGGCGGCAGCCCCAGTCCGTCCATGAGCAGGCCGGGGAGCGCGAAGCGCACACACAGCGAGCCACCTCCAAGCGCACCGCCAGGATCTCCCAATAACCCCAACAGGTCACCGGCAGCGGCCGTGCCCTCGTTACGCACCTTCTGCCACAGCCCCGAATGATGAGGTGGCAGCGCTGTACGTCCCTCCTCACACCCTTTTCCGAAATATGCCCCCCCTCAAGACGACACGGGCCCGGGAAGGCGACGGGGGTGTGGGGCGTGCGCCCCGCCGCCATGGCGGACACGCGCAGCCCCGACAGGAGGGACAGAAGGAGGGCGACCAGCCACCAGC